>VDFB02167805.1:0-22406 GCA_007258455.2 Sequoia sempervirens
TTTTCCTTATGATTTATTTGCTAAGCGATGAAGTCATAAGACTCCTAAGACTTGCAAGACTCTTGAGATGAGAGTTAGTATTTTAGGCCATGATAGCATATGATTTGGAGACCACCATGGAAAGGTATAAATCACTAAAGATGTCGCAGGATAATAATCTTGCAAATGATAAAGACTTAATGCTAGCGCCTATCAATGCTAGGAATTAAGGTTGCCTTGTAATTCATCTTGGAAGACATGAATTTGGAACCCAATTCTTTTAAGTTGCAAGAAACAAATATAGAAGGTCAGAATATAAATCTTGTTTTTCTCTTAATATTTAGTTTATGGTGAACATGGTGTATTTGTTGGCAGTAAATGTTACAGTTGTATGGAAAAAGTAAATTTTGTTGGTATTCTTTATTCTGGGTGCATATGAATTTATGAGAATTCTGAAAATGAATAAATTGCATTAAGTATTATATGTTTGGTATAGTTTTGTTTGATAATTATCTTCCAAATTGGTCAATTGGAAAAAACAATGATTCAAACTCAAACTATGGGACAAGGCCTAAAATGATTAATTGGTAATTTTTGTAAAAAAATGGTGTAAAACTAGGTGAGGAAATTTTAGAACAGGGTAGGCCATTACAACAACCCACTAAGACAAAGAAGGAATGGAGGATAAAGGACACAAGTAAAAGTGAGGAGGGCATTGTTAAAACAAAAATCGCTAAAAAGCAGGAGACAATGCCAATCATTATGAAAGATCATAAAGGAATGAGCAAAAGGCAAAGTGACCCTAAGCAAGAGAATGAAGAAAGGAAGGAAGAAAACTCTATACATAAGCTTAACAAGAATCAAGAAGATAACCAAGAATGTATGTCTGAAAGTGACAATGAAGAGGAGTATGATGAGTTAGACATAATAGATACAAGAAACATTTCTTAGAAAAAAAACCAAATTACTAGAACAAGTTAAAAAAGAAAAGAAAAAGAAAGGTCAAAAATAAAATAAGCAAAGCTAAAAAGAATTTTCTTAGGAGAAGGGCATCAAAAGAATCAAAAATTTCTTACAAGGAACAAAGGGAGGAGAGCACTCCCTCAACAAGGACCCATGAATATAACAACATGGAATGTTGGGGGCTTAAAAACCCCTAATAAAAGGCACTTAATTAAGCACCAAATAGAAAGAGCATAGGCTAATATAATACTATTGCAAGAAACTAAGATAGAAGAAGTAGACATCCAAATATTCTTTCTCAGATGATGTGAGGAATCATTCTCAAAAGCATTTGGTGCATCAGGTGGAATGGAAATTATATGGAAAAATACCAATGTAATAATGAATATTATTGAGAAAGAAGAAAATTGGATGATGTGTGAAGCCTAAAGCCTAAAGTGCAACCTAAAATTCATCCTCTTTAATATATATGGACCAATAAGAAATCAAGACAAGGAAAAACTGTAAGTTACACTAAGCTAGTGTATGAACCCCAATCCTAATACCTACAAAACAACATGAACAAACACATTAGAAGATGAAATGCAAGCAAGAACAAGAATCCCCCATAAAATCCATTTAACTATGCTCAAAATAGGAATAAAACAAGAACACAATGAAAGAAGATGAAAAACAAACTAAATCCTATTAAAAACATGCAAACTTTTGATCTTATGGGGGAGTTGGTGCCAATTTGATGTGGAAATTGGCCCTTTCCCAACTCCTATGCAAGCTTTGTTGATTGATGATGAAGAGTGATCCACTTTGATGAAGATTGATGAATGCTCCAAGATAAAATCTGCATCACCTAGCTATAAAACTCAATGAGATGGATGAAGATTGCTATGAATTTGAGTATAGTAAGTTTAGTCAAGTTGTGGATGATCAAATGAGGAATTACCTCTTATTTATAGAATGCTAAGATGGATGAATGTTCAAAATAGAGTAATGTGGGACTAAGAATTAGCCAATGGCAAAGTGCCACTTGTCAACTTGTGAATGGATGGAGGATGTGCAAGTTTTGAGGATTGTGCCAATAAATGCATATATTTGAATTTTAAAATTGTTGAAATGACATGCAAGAGGGAAGGAAGAATGCATTGAATGCCACTTGGCTCAAGGCAAAGGACATGTAAGAGAGAGTACATGCCTTGTTGGAAGGGCTTATCCCACTTGGATTTTGAATTCAAATTTGGGGAATATTCCTTAAAAGATGCCTTGTTGAAGGAAAATAGAGATTTAATAAATCAATTAAATCTATTTTCATTTGAAGTGGTAAAAGCTAGAGGATGGGACATGAGAGGAGATTAAATTAATCAAAGTTAATTAATTTAATGAAGGGGTTAAATGATGTGACCTATTTGACTTAAATTTGTGGATTTATTTAAATCAAATATGAGAAGAATGTGATAAGGGATTAATTAAATAAAGATTTTGATTTATTTAATTAAAAGATATGATGTTAGATTAAACTAAATAAGGTTTTAATTTATTTAATTTAATAGATAAACTTAAGAAATTTAATCAAATAAAATTAATTATTTAATTAAATAGGATAATTAGATCAAAATGGTTAATTTAATTATCGGGAAAAGGTAACTTAATTAGATAATCGATTTATTTAATTAAGAGAGGAATATTGATGATTTTAATCAGATAAAGGTATTTTATTAAATGGTTAGACTGAAGGATGATTTAGGATGAAACGATGTTAGTGGTGAGAATCAGATGTCCAATGTCAATCAATACATTTTACGTGTCTACAACTAGAGATTATCCAAGGTAGGAAGTCATTTGATAATACTAGGTGGTGATTTTAATGCTGTACTTAGGAAATAGGAGAAATCTGGAGGAAATGGAAAAGTCTCATCATCAATGAATAAATTTATATGATTCTTAGCCAACAATGACCTAATCTAGATGATCAAACAAAGAAAGGATTATATACATGGTCAAATAGGAGGGATGTGTTGGTGTAATTAATTATTAATTACACTTTGCATAAGTTTACTTAGGTTTATTTAATTCCTAAGTTTTAGGCTTTATCTTTATCTTATCGAGCTATCTTGTTGCTCAAGATAAGATTAGGTTTGTAGCTTTGCTTTTATAAAGCAAATCATATCTTGTAATTAATTGAATTCCTGAATAATTAATGTTGCACATCTTTTTGCAATAGCTTCTGCTTTTTCATTTTTCTATTATGTGGAAGGTAATTTTGGTTTGCAACTCTGATCATGGGTTTCTAACATGGTATCAGAGCCTTGATTTGCAGCCCCTTCTCATATTTTTGAGAAAAACATTGCAGGGTTCATTCGGGATTCCTTGAGGGTTTTCATACCTCAAGTTTTGTCTCTCTATTTGGGTGTTCTTGCATGGTTGCTTTCGGCGCATGTTGGAGGAAATCTAAGCTCATATTCGAGTTCAGGGTTGTCGAAAAAATCAAGATCGACTTTTGTTTTGCCTGAATCCGACATTTTATGCCAGAGTTATGAGGGTTTGAAGATTTGTCAGATCTGGGAGTTGCGACACTTCTGGTGCATTTTCAAGTAGATCGGACCTCGCCATCAGATCCAAAGCATCCGAGAGACGAAAAATGACATATAATACGCCCTATTTCAACGTCGGGAACTTCTGAGGAAAATTTTTTGTTTCTGAGGCCGTACGGCCCTGTGCACACATTTAAAAAAAAAATCCAGGTTTTTTTAATATTTTTTTTACCTGCATGAAAAAAATTATTAGATTTTTCAAAAAAAAAAAATCTCACAAAAGTTTTTTGAAAAGGAAAAATCAAATAAAAATAAAAATAAAAATAACAAAAAAGTTTTTGAAACTATATAAAGGCTTATCCAAGCATACTACGCTAAGGGTACTGCGCAGTATAGACTGCGCACCGCATGGGTACCATCATGGAGGGTGGGGGTGGCCCACCATCACCATTTATTGTTTTAAAAATTTAAAAGAAAAAATTCGGATGTATTTTTTTTATTATTATTTTTTTTCAAAAAAACAATTATTTTTGTAATAAGCCTAATTGGGAAAAAGCGCCAACGGCCGTTTGACCGTCAAATTTGGGCCCATATTTTTGCTGTGACGGCCGTATGACCGTCAAATTTAATGGCGAACTGTGTTTTCTCCATTCTAGAGCAATGTTCATGAAATCGGGTGTATTTCTTGCATACGATCTCTGTTTTTTGCAAACAAGATATCGTTGGAAAGCTGATTCCAACGCCGATCCAGTGGTACTGATGTTTTTACCAGATCTTGCTCCAGATTCATTTTTTAGGCCTTTGAACTCATATCTTGTGTTTTTCACTCCGGAGGGCATATCTTTTGACTCGGTGCTCTATTTTTCATCATTCTTGCGGCGTTGGAAAGCTAATTCAGTCCTCTACACAGATCTGAGGTCTATTTTATTTTTCTATTTATGAATTTTTAGTATGCTCTCCTTTTACAATCGTCAGGTTATTGTATTAAATGAACTATGATAAAGTTCCATTCAGGGGGGTTTCTTGCATAATAATCTGATTAGAGTGTTGTTTTTCACTTTGATCTCATTTTTCATCATGTTTTGATGGCAACTCACATGATTTTATCTGGTCTCTTAATTTATTTTGGCCATATCTTTGCTTAGCTAGACACATTATTGATTCACATCAGTTCACACTTTAGATTGAGAGCCTATGGTTAATGATCCACATTGGATCCATCTCAGTTTGAGGGCCATGTTTTTATGGTTAATGTTCTAGAGTCTGTATGGTACTCCTTCCCATGGAAGATTTTTAGTCTCAGTTTGGCATCGGCATCAAGATACACGGTTTCTAGATTCTGTCATCATCTCATCTCCTATTGCTTCACAGATTCTAGGGTTGTTCTAGTTTGTGAGTTTTTGAGTGTTTCGTGGCATCGGGTCTGCTGTCACATTATCATGATTCCGGTTTTGGTTTCAGTTGTAGACAGAAGTATCTTTCCTTGCTTGTCATATTGCGGTTCCAGTGTTACTCCACAGTGATCTTCCAGTGCTTCTTGCAGCAGTCATCTCATTGTAGGGGGGTTTTGTCCCACTGGGTTTTCCTTCTCTACTTCATCTTTACATTTGTACTTGGGTACCTGATCAGGCCTTGTTGTCGGGACCTATTCATGCTTTCTTACATTCATCTTAGTTTTTAGGTGAATGCTTTATTTAGCTTCTCCCTAAGTTGCACTTATGGGGGGGTGTTGGTGTAATTAATTATTAATTACACTTTGCATAAGTTTACTTAGGTTTATTTAATTCCTAAGTTTTAGGCTTTATCTTTATCTTATCGAGCTATCTTGTTGCTCAAGATAAGATTAGGTTTGCATCTTTGCTTTTATAAAGCAAATCATATCTTGTAATTAATTGAATTCCTGAATAATTAATGTTGCACATCTTTTTGCAATAGCTTCTGCTTTTTCGTTTCTCTCTTCTGTGGAAGGTAATTTTGGTTTGCAAATCTGATAATGGGTTTCTAACAGGATGGAATGCATTGTATAAGAGAAAAGCTGGACAGATTTTTATTTTCACAAAATTGGTTGGAAACAAACTACAAGATGGAAGAATAGGCTACAAAATTCCAATTTCAAAACACATAAAATAGGCTAGTGATTTCTACGCCTAAATCACTAAAACTATGCTACACAATGCCAAATTTCATGTCGAAAGCAATTGAAATAGACTACATAAACTCGATTTTCAAGTTTGAAGATTCAAATATTTTTAGTCATTTGAAGATACCTTCAATTAGACTAATACCATTATTTCCTATTGAATTTTAAAAGAAGAATAAGATAAAACCAATAATATTATTTCTATAGCACCAAAAAATAGAAAACACATTGGCAACAAATTTTAAAATTTAAGACTAACCCAAATACAAGTTAATCATTCATTTTTAGGCCTCTGGATTTGGGACTAAACCAAGTGTATGCTAGTAATGTGTTTTCGAGTCTAATTTTGACACATTTTTTAGGCCAAAATCTTTCATCTAGGCCCTCAAAATTAGCTTTTATTATTTTTTTCGTGCTTTTAGAAAGTTGTCTTTAGTAACTTGCAACTCATGTTTCCAATTTAAATTGTAAGTAGACAATTCTTCTTACCTTAGTGTTATAAATTTTTTAGGAAAAATCTAAGTTGAAACGGATATGCATGTGAATTACCAAAAATGACAAAATAGGACAAGTGTCAAAAATTGCCAAAAATAGTAATTTTTAGGTTTTCTCTTATTTTTAGATATAAAGGATTGTCTTTCATTGTAGCAGTGGGAATGAATAATAGAAGAATTTAATTTGAAAACAAATTTCAACGTTTTGGATCTTATTAATCAATAATGGCTTAATTATGTTGAATGTTTCTTTGGTTGCATCACTTTAAAATATTATCCATATAATATAATTATTTTATTTATTTATAAAAAACAAAATTTGAAACTCAATAAGTAATAATCAATTTTAAAATCATATTTTTTCAAATGAATAAAACTAATTATTATTCTTTAAAGTAAACAAGTTTCACGTAGAGGGGAGTACTTGTCTATCTAGTATTATAGCAATTGTACTTGTTGGTTAGTCGATAAATTATTTATCAAATATCAATTTGGGAGCAAGTCGGATAATAGTTTAAATAATAGATTATTACAATTCATATGTATTTTAGCCACACATATTTTTGTATCATAATGTTGATCATGAAAGCTTGCAATTCTCCAAACAACCTTATGGGAAATTCAGTGAATGGGGACCTTGTTTGTGCTTCACTGAATAAGCTTTAGGATTTTTAAAGAAGCCAACTCTTCCTTTGTGTTTGGGGAAAAGGAGAAGAAATGCAGGAATAAAACCTAAATAATTCCTATGTGGGCACAAATCAGTCATTCAAATCCTCTTGTGGGAAGCACCCATTAAGGTTTGACAAAAACAGGAAACCCAACCTTGAACAAGATGTTTTGGATCCTTATAGATCTATGTTACCCTAATAACATAATATGAAATCCAACATAATTTCAACAAGAAAATGAAAGAGTATCATAACATGGTTCAATTCACAAGAGTTTAAGTTAGAAGAACATAAAATCTAATAACTGAGAATCAATTATCAGGACTGTATGTGGAAATAAAGAGACACAAAGCATTCAACATATATGGAATAGAGAATAAAATATAAAGTAAAGGCCACATGTGCACAATCTAATACAAGTTTTCTTCTTCTATTGCTTGATTTTGTAAAATAACAAAAATGCTAAGGTCAGATAACAAATCCGAATAGTTTTCTTGGTATTGATTACAAAAGAGCAATAAGATCTTTGTAAGAAATCTTCTACACCCTGTTCTATCCACTACTACTACTATTTCCACTAACAATAATCCCCTTTGAGAGGCTACCAGAAGTTCCCTTTTATAAGACAAGGGAAGCATACAAGCACCAAGCACTCTCTGTCGCCAAATATAAAACCATAACAGGTGTCATCACAAGACAACCTCAAAATCCGTTCAAAAATTAGATCTGATATGATAATAAAAATTAAGTTGCTTCAATAATGGTGATGGATACAACAACACGATGAACTGGATGCCACAAAGTCTTCATGCAGATCTCCTACCAGAAGGAAGATACAAGTTGTAAATGCGAGCGACTAAATTTGATTTGATCTGTTGCAGGTAGTAATGGCGTCATCAAAAAGGAAGTTGACCCTTGAAGTTGTGAAGGAACAAAAAACCTTGCCACCTGGAAGTGTCTGGAAGTATATCATTGTCGATAGTGAAGAAAACCCACCCGAATATACCACTTCTAGAATTAATGTTGTGTTAAAGACATTATAATCAAGAAGACTCAAATTATTGGTCATAAGTATGTAATTTTCCCCAAATTATATATAATAAGTACTGAGTTTGTGAACATTAAGTATGCTTCCCCTAACTTAATCAAGGCTAATTAAATGAGAGAACACAAGTTTCTAATGGAATAAATAAGAGTCAAATATCATAATATCAAATTTAATTTTAAGAAATTAAATACAATAAAATGATGTGTATAGAACTAGAATTTAAGAGGGAACATTTGTAAGGATGAAGGCTTACAAATTTGATTCACCATACAATAGAAAATAAATTATCTTAGAGTGTATATTTTGTCCTTATATTCTTTGCAAGTTAATTTTACTAGAAAATGTTTATTTTAATCCTTGCATAATGTTTGCAATATAAAATTAATAGTGATTTGTGGTGCATGTAAGGAATCTAGGAATGCATGTATCATATGGGTTAGACATTCTTTGGGAAACTTTCTATGTTGTAGGTAATATTGGTATAAATATTTAATAATAGAAAAATTTAGTACGAAAAGGAAAAACTTAACACCAAAAGTGAGGGGACACAAATTTGTAAGTTTATAGTATTAGGCACACAATTTTTGTACTACAATTGTAATTTTCACCCCTTGACCACTGCAATATTCTTTCATTTCACATAAATTAACAACTTAATCAACCAAGTATATGTGATCTAAAATGGAATTTTTGATGCCAAAAGTTCTTCATTCACCATGGTGATGGACAATAAACATCACCAATTATATGCTTACACTCAAAAGTGTTAAGATCATGTAATTAGGGGAATCCCTAGACCTAGACCTAAACCTCAAGGCTCATGATGAACCTACCTACACATCCCCTTGTGGTAAATTAGAGGTTTCATAGTTCACCCAACAATA
This sequence comes from Sequoia sempervirens, assembly GCA_007258455.2. NCBI lineage: Eukaryota > Viridiplantae > Streptophyta > Pinopsida > Cupressales > Cupressaceae > Sequoia > Sequoia sempervirens. Next base: position 8,702 of record VDFB02167805.1, read on the forward strand.
TTAGAGGAAGTTCATTCTCTCCTCTTGTATGAGATATCTAATCTTGCCTCTAAACCAGGACTATGCATTAAGCATAAGCTATGAACTTAGTAAATTATAATATAATGATAATAATCTTCCATCAAGTGTTGGTTTCATACCAAAAATTAGTAATCCTTAATTTATAAACATACAAAAATACATAGGGGTTATATCATACCATAATTCCAAAGATCACACACACAGTGACTATATCTAGCATACATCACATATACACCAAGTGACTAGCTCATATGCACATCATAGTATAAAAATGACTAGCTCATACACACATCATATGTACAATGGTGATTAGATCATATGTACATGACACTAGTACAACCATGGTTGGCTCATACACACATCAAAAGTATTCACGTGTGAACTAGGTGAATGCCAGCTAATCCATAAAAGTAGCAGGTAGACATCAATCATTAGCACAGTCCAATGATTGCTTGTCACTACTCGAACACCTTAGAAGTTCATACTTGGGTGGGTCATACATAACATGATTTATAATAATGATTAGGTGAGCTAGATAAATATATCACAATCAATAAAGCCATGGGCCTATACATAGAGACCTCGAGATATGGAGTTAGATTTCACAAACACATAAGATTTACATAGAACCAACACAAAATGGCCTTTACCCAACATGTACATATAATAAAATATTGACTAAAAATTAATCAATCTCTTTCTTCACTGTGCTTACTATACAAAGTATATTATATATTAAATACAAGTTATTAGGTTTTCATAACTCAAAAAAAACCATCTAATACCCATTTCAGCCTCAAAGTGAAGCCTACTAAGAGAGAAGGTCAAACGAATTAGAAACAAACCTCAAACCTTAGATTTATTCCCCCATAAACTCTCCCCCTATCGACTTGAGGTCACAATGACATCATTCTTCCAAGGACTACGTTTGTACCCACTTCCAAACAAGATCGAAGTAACACAAAGTTCTCCTTACATGGTCTCTCAAGGGATTCCTATGCTCAAGTTTCCTCGTAATCATGGTTTCATTAATCATTAACACCAAAAAGGGTTCCTTTAAATGATTTGCATCAATTAATAGTTCTTAACAATAAACAAGGAATTCTAACATAATTCTTAATTTATTAAGCCTAAATTATAACACTTCCATCTAAGGACATCAAGTTCTCTTATTAGAACTCACCACCTTTATTATTCATAATGCAAAAATTATGCAAAAACCCGAAATTCTAATTGGGTCAATGGCCACACTGATCACAAATGACAAATTACCTTTACAAAAACCATAGTAGGTATGATTTGTTATCTTATTCACTCATACACAAAATGGAAAACCACAAAGAAATTAGTTTCATGTTACTTTAGTGTCTACTCAATATTTTTGTTAGGATTTATCCTTGTTAATCTCTAAGGCTATTGATGAAACTTGGGAGCATTCTACCCTATTGGAGTTTCAAATACAAAGGAAATGAATGATCACCTCTTAGACTAGTTCAATTACATTTTAAGTCTAGAATTGATTTTTCAATATATTATTCAAACCTTGATACTTTGTTTCTCTCTATTAATTAACCACATATTACTAAAATTATTTGAAATTAATAATTATTTGTATCCCTTTACTAGCAATAATTACAAGCATGCTCTAAACATAATCAATGTTTGAGTCATACTAGAGATATTTGGGCAACATCATATCCTTCAAATCATTGTACACTCAATAATGTCATTCTTAAACCTTTTTTTTTCATTTATCTTAAAATTCAATCCCAATACTCTTATATTAACAAGGTATATCCCTCTAAAATTCCTAACCTACCATGGATAGTCAACAAAAGTTAAACTTCAAAACATTCTTCTTGCATAGAAGATGACTATTTGTTAAACCTCCAAGTAGTAAGAAAATTTTATTAATTTTCATATATGCATGAATACCCACACCATTATAGGATAACAAACCTTATATATAATAGTACCTAGATGTTGGATGTAACTTGTACCATGAAGGTTCAATTTAAGATTCACTCAAATATACTTCTTGTAATTAAAAATACTATCATGCTATGACAACAACCATATCATAACATGATCTTTGATATGATTACCAAATATTATATGGGAATTCATATTTAAAACTCAAGCACTAATCTTCTACTTGGAAATATTTAATAAAAAATCATACTTTATATCATTATCTTATAATTATTGTTAATCAGTATGGTAGGAACCTTTGTCATAGTCTTTAAATTTTTTTCTTCAAGATAAATGTGTCACCTAAGATATAGTGAATTATCCAATTATAAGGAGGAATTCTTATCTTTTATAATAAATACTAAACACATGATAGTATTTTCTAAGGCCATTACAAATTTTCAGAGTCAATTTTAGAACACTAACATAATTGAAAGAAATGCCCAAGAAAAATTGGTTGTCAAACCTAATCTATGTCATAATAAAGGATTTTCTTTTTAATCTTAATTCAACTATAAGATTTGAGGACAACCCTCATCTCTAAAAATTATGAAATTTCTTATAATCATCTACACACCTTAAAAAGTGAACTTAAGTTAAAGAGCTAGTGCATATCAATAATCTTCTTAAGCAATTTTAGAGTAGTTAAATAAATATCAATAGTACTATATTCATAATCATCTTCATGGTACGTAATGACATTAGCCTTCAATTGGAAACTTATTTTTAAGTATTAGTAGGCAACATAATCATATTCTTTGTCGATTCCACTAAGTGTAACCTTAAATGTAATACCTAAAATTCTAGATGGGTTTAATCAAAAAGGAAAGATAACCTATAAGAAAGTTTGTAGTTTTTTTCCCATAGACATTGGATAGGTTTAATCTCGAAAATATTTTGACTCTAAGCAAACCATTCTTATGCAAAACAAAATATATAATTAATAAAAATAAAAAAACTAAGTACTTGTTTCGTTGTTCACTATGCTCCATGAAATCCATATTCCTGACTCATCTTTCACATCTACCAAGGTAGTTGCAACTCTAATATCTAACAAAATTTCCATCCTTTATGCTTTATTAGACATCTATTTCTTCTCCTAAGTCTCCCATTTTAACTTGTGCACGGATTTTGTGGGCTACGTTTAGGGAATTTTCCTACCAATTTCATTTTCTTGAGATATTCTAAAGCCTTTTTCAACAAATCGATTCTGAGAAGATCATGTGTATATCCTTTATCAAACCCTTTTCCTTCCAACCCTTCACGTCTTTTTCATATTTCAAGTCCCTTTGCATTTTCCTTTTGTGTTAATATCGTTCTTAGATTTTCTATACATGTCATCCCCACCTTAAATCACCTCTATATATCACACAATGTTCCCAACAGTGCCCCTAATCTATCTCACCCAACTTTTAGATTCCCTCCTACTCAATTCTCCTCCTATTAATCTTTGTTGCTTACACCCTCATGGTAGCACCTAACTTAGACTACTTGAAATCATGCCTTTATGTTGGGTCACAAGTCATTTATCCTTCAAGCACCATTATTTCCATGTTTTCTTATAAAAAAGCTTTTAAAGCCTTTTCAACTAATTCATTTCATTCATATCCTATAATTTGTGCATTCCATGAGATCACATTTTCCCTCTCCATTCTCTTTTCCTCACACCAATATCTTCCTTTCTATCCCACGTACTTTTCCTTCTCTTCTTTCGCAATTTTTCCTAGAGGCAAAGGGGTCACAGGGGTTTATAGACTCCTAGCACCATTTTCTTTTTTTCATGTGAATTGAAATTTTGGACGATCAAGGGACTGGAATGTCATATCACTTTAATCTCATTGTAGGAACTATCTAGACACAACACCATCATGCCCATATGTGTGATTGAATGCATTGATGGATGGTAATTTTGTGTTCCTTTTTGTTCATTTTTTTCATGATGTCCATGCTTCTCATTTAATTTTTCATTTGCAACTTTTATTGTCTAATAACACTGTCTTAATTTTACTAGTATGACACCCATACTCATGACATGACTCCCTCCATAAAGGTTAGTGCAAGATCATGGGGGTCCAAAAAGTGGCGATATGACCAAAAATTGTTGATGACTCTTTTTTTATCCAAATTTGATAAAACAAAAAAGGTTTATTGAGAAAATTGACAGCTTTCCAAAAATATAAGGTACGCCTTATTTGGAATTAAATAAGTAATTATTATTGATTTTATAAATACATTATGATCAAAGTCCTGATTGATGGGCTAATTGAAAAAATCTATAATTCTTAAACGATTTCGCATTTTTTGAATCCAAAAGATGTAGCACATTCTATGCTTCCCATACTATAGGATTAAAAAAAAAAATGAATTTAATAAATTTTAGAGCAAGTTATGGTGGTCAAACAAACAAGTTTTAATATTTTTAAAAAGTTTTAATTTAAATAATTCATAACTAATTATTTACTTGCAAAAAATTTACAGAAAAAGTGTGGCACATCTGAGCATGTGTCCTCTACATATATTGAAAGTTTCAAATAAATATATTACTTTTTTCTTGTACGTAGGTTGGTCAAACATACACCTACATTTTATTTTTTCCTGAAAATTTAGTATTACTACATTTGAAATTTCAAATTTTCACCAAATAGATTTACTTTTTTGTTAAAAAGGAATAGTATCTTAGAAATTGCATTCAATTTGCTACAAATTTTTTTGTTACATATTTTTTAAATTATGTTAATAACTTATTCAAATGTTTATCTCAAGTTGACTAAGTCTGTTGTTTTGAATTTTCATTGCCACTTAAGGGCCTAGTTTGGACCCCCATGATCTTGCGCTGACCTATAACCATTTGATATTCTTTGACTTCATGGGATATGATAACAACATGGTAGTTTTTGTAACTTTATTTCTATAAAATCAAGCACATAAGTAGTTGTTGGCATTGGCTATCATTACCTTTGTCTTGCTTGCTAAAGTTGAGTGTCTCTTGTAAGTTTGATATGTACAGAGATGAAGCATGGATTAAAATGCATCATTAGATAGAGTGGAATTGGGGAGCTTGATATTTCGAAAGCCTTGCATAGAGATTCTACAAATTTACTATAATCTTTATTGTATGAGATAATACATTGAGTGTATGAATGCTTTTGGAGGGTTTTCTAATAGATGAAAGTCCATTGATTTTAAATTCAAATTTTTAGAGATCAAATTTATGTGATTTTAAATTTAAATTTTTAGAGGTCGAATTTGTGTGATAACAAATGAAAAATTACCTTTACAAAAACCATAGTAGGTAGGGTTTGTTATCATATTCACTCATACACAAAATGGAAAAACAAAAAGAAATTAGTTTCATGTTACTTTAGTGTCTCCTAGATATTTTTGTTAGGATTTATCCTTGTTAATCTCTAAGGCTAGTGATGAAACTTAGGAGCATTCTATCCTATTGAAGTTTCTAATACAAAGGAAATGAACTACCACCTCTTAGACTGGTTTAATTACATAGTGAGTCTAGAATTGATTTTTCAATATAGTATTCAAACCTTGGTACTTTGTTTCACTCTATTAATTAACCACATATTACTAAAATTATTCAAAAATAATAATTTGTCCTTATCCCTTTACTAGCAATAATTACAAACTTGCTCTAAACATAATCAACATTTGAGTCATACTAGAGATATTTGGGCAACATCATATCCTTCAAAACATCATACATTCAATAATAATAATAATAATGTCATTCTTAAACCTTTTATTTCATTTGTCTTAAAATGTGATCCCAATACTCTTATATTAACAAGGTATACCCCTCTAAAATTCCTAACCTACCATGGATAGTCAACAAAAACAAAATATAAATATCATAAGTTAAACTTCAAAACATCCTTCTTACATAGAAGATGACTATGTACATAAAACCTCCAAGTAGCAAGGAAATTTTATTAATTTCCATAGATGCATGAATACCCATACCATTATAGGATAACAAACCTTATATATATAATAGTACCTAGATGTTGGATGTAACGTGTACCATGAAGGTTCAATTTAAGATTCATTAAAATATACTTCTTGTAGTTGCAAAATGATATCATTGCTAGGACAACAACCATATCATAACATATTCTTTGATATGATTACCAAATATTATATGAGAATTCATATTTAAAACTCAACCACTAATCTTCTACTTGGACATATTAAATAAAAATTCATACTTTATGTCATTATCTTTTAATTATTGTTAATAAGTATGGTAAGAACCTTTGTCATAGTCTTTAAATTTTTTTCTTCAAGATAAATGCATCGCCTAAGATATAGTGCCTTGTCCAATTATAAGGAGGAATTCTTATCTTTCATAATAAATGCCAAACATGCCATAGTATTTTCTAAGGCCATTGTAGATTTTCAGAGTCAATTTTAGAATACTAACATAATTGAAAGAAATGCTCAAGAAAAAGTGGTTGTCAAACCTAATCTATGTCTAAATAAAGGATTTTTTTTAATCTTAATTCAACTATAATATTTGAGGAAAAACCTCATCTCTAAATTACAAAATTTCTTATAATCATCTCCATACCTTAAACAATGCACTTAAGTTAAAGCTAGTGCATATCAATAATCTTCTTTAGCAATTTTAGAGTAGTTAAAGAAATATCAATAGTACTATATTCATAATCATCTTAAAGGTACGTAATGACATTAGCCTCCAATTGGAAACTTATTTTCAAGTATTAGTAGGCAACATAATCATATTCTTTGTCGATTCCACTAAGTGTAACCTTAAATGTAATACCTAAAATTCTAGACGAGTTTAATCAAAAAGGAAAGATAGCCTATAAGAAAGTTTGTGGTGTTTTTCCCATAGACATTGGATAGGTTTAATCTCAAAAATATTTTGACTCTAAGCAAACCATTCTTATGCAAAAATATATATATAATAATAAAAATAAAAAATTAAGTATATGTTTCATTGTTCACTATGCTCCATGAAATCCATATTCCCTATTCATCTTTCACATCTACCTTGAGGTAGTTGCAACTCTAATATCTAACAAAATTTCCATCCTTTATGCTTTAGTAGATGTCTATTTCTCTTCTTAGTCTCCCATTTTCTCTTACGCATGAAGGACGTGGGCTACGTTTGGGGAATTTTCCTACCAATTTCATTTTCTTGAGATATTCTAAAGCCTTTTTCAAAAAATTGATTATGAGAAGATCATGTGTATATCCTTCATCAAATCCTTTTCCTTCCAACCCTTCACATCTTATTCCTATGCCAATTTTCTTTGCATTTTCCTTTTGTGTTAATATCATTCTTAGGTTTTCTATACATGTCATTACCCCCTTAAATCACCTCTATCTATCACATGATGTTCCCAACAATGCCCCTAATCTATCTCACCTAACTTTGAGATGCCCTCCTACTCTATTCTCCTCCTATTAATCTTTGTTGCTCACACCCTCATGGTAGCACCTAACTTAGACTACCTAAAATCACGCCTTTATGGTGGGTCACAAGTCATTCATCCTTCATGCACCATTATTTCCATGTTTTCTTATAAAAAAGCTTTTAAAGCCTTTTCAACTAATTCATTTCATTCATATCCTACAATCTGTGTGTTCCATGAGATTGCATTTTCCCTCTCCATTCTCTTTTCCTCACACCAATATCTATCTTCCTTTCCTATCCCACATACTTTTTCTTCCCTTCTTTCACACTTTTTCCTAGAGGCAAAGTGGTCGCAGGGGTTTATAGACTCCTAACACTATTTTCTTCTTTTCATGTGACTTGAAATTTTGGATGATCAAGGAACTAGAATTCCATATCACTTTAATGGCATTGTTGGAACTATCTAGACACAACGCCATCATGCCCATATGTGTGATTGAATGCATTGATGGATGGTAATTTTGTGTTCCTTTTTGTTCATTTTTTTCATGGTGTCCATGCTTCTCATTTAATTTGCCATTAGCAACTTTTATTGTGTAATAACATTGTCTTAATTTTACTAGTATGACACCCATACTCATGCCATTACTCCCTCTATAACCATTTGATATTCTTTGACTTTACGGGATATGATAACAACATGGTAGTTTTTTGTAACTTTATTTCTACAAAATCAAGCACATAAGTAGTTGTTGGCATTGGCTATCATTACCTTTGTCTTGCTTTCTAAAGTTGAGTATCTCTTGAAATTTTGATATGTATGGAGATGCAGCATGGATTAAAATGCATCATTACATAGAGTGGAATTGGTGAGCTTGATATTTCAAAAGCCTTGCATAGAGATTCTACAATTTTACAGTAATCTTTATTTTATGAGATAACACTTTGAGTGTATGAATGCTTTTGGAGGAAAGGTTTTCTAATAGATGAAAGTCCATTGATTTTAAATTTAAATTTTTAGAGTTCGAGTTTGTGTGATACAAGATTAATTTCACATTGTTGGATTTCTTGAAATAAGAGAATAGCCATGTTAATGTGGAGAATGAATATTTGAACATAGTGGATAATAATAGACATAATAAATAAATAAAATGAATTTAATTTTTCAAAAATATAACATTTGTTGATATATATTTTTTAGACATGTTTGCTATTTATTATACAAAACTAAATAAAGTATACAAAAACTACAACGGTGAAATCCAAAACTAAATAAAGTATACAAAACCTACAACGTTGAAATCCAAAACTAAATAAAGTATACAAAAACTACAATGGTGTTATGGTGAGATCCCCTAGCTAAATTTAAAATTTAAAATTAGAATGCAAATATAGATACAAATAAGACATGATGAAATATATAAAAGAATATATAAATAAAAAAAGATAATAAATAAATAAAATGAATTCGAGTTTTCAAAAATACAAAATTTGTTGATATATAATTATACTCCCCAAAAATAATCCAAAACTGAATAAAAATTAACTTTAGCATACAAATTTCACAATTGCATAATTAAGCTCAAAAACTAGAATGGTGAAATCCCTTGGCTAGCCACACACACTCCACAAGAAAATATAATTATATTAGAGTGGTTCATATATTTAGATGTGTAAATAATAGATTCATTATGTATATTTTGAAGTACATTCCAAAGAACTTGGAGTTCGTGTACACCACCCCATACAATATGTTGAATAGAAATTTTGATGGAGTTTATGCATTTTTTATTATTTAACTCATATTTGGTGTACATGTTGTAAATATGTAATCAATAATGAATTGATCATGTTGGACACTTTTTTGTTGCATTTGATCATTCTAATGAGTTAGTTTGAAGAAATATACATACAACAAATGTAGTTCACTTATAAAGTATGTGAGTATTAAGTGATATTTACACCATATCAAAGCTATAGATTTATACTTCTAAATATTAAATTTGTATAACTTAAAAATAAAATAGAGGCTGAAGACATAAACAAGTACTGAGGGCATACACTATTGGCTCATATCTTACATATTATTTTTTAAATAAACCAACCAATGAACTCATTTGAAATGGTTATCAAATATCTCATTAATTGCATAGTGTAATGCAAAATAAATGAGGGAGAGATACTTTTCAAATCTCGAGAATTAGTAACTACTTCACATGGTGCTCTTGTGCATTGACCACTAAGTTATGCTCACTTCAAAGTTATGGTTCCTAAAGGCCTTGTCAATGGAGCACTAGGGAAAGTAGTTGCTATTGTGTATAAAAGTGCTAGCAAACCACTATATCTTCCAAATTTTATTGTCATCAAGTTCAAATATTATGTGGATCCATTGTGGATCTACATGACCTACACCCTTTTCTTATAGTTCTATTGACTTGTGGTAGTCATCACTAGCTTTCACCCAAATGGTGTGAGCTTTGACAATGTATAAAACCAATGGCCTTACACTTGATGGAACATCAATTGACATTGAAGACATTGATTGTCAAGGCCTCACATTCTATGATCTCATAGGTAGGTTTTCTTACAAATCCACTATCTTACCAAGCTTCAACTAACAAAGAAACACCCACACATAAGATAGTGCATGTGTCTCCCTTAGGAAGAATGGGGATGGTCCTCTTAAGGTAATATCAACCTCAAATTACTATATAATTCAAGTTATAATTTATACTCCCCCTCACAATATACACATTGTATAATCACTTCTATTATCATAAAAAATAATTTATTTTTTTTTATTTTTTTTCAATTAATTAGAAATTTAATTGTTAAGAATAGCTATCAACACAATGACAATGTGCCGCATCACAACCTGTATTCGGGAAAAAAGCAGAAGAAAGCAATGACAATGCACCGCATCACAACCTGTATTCAGTTAAAAAGCAGAAGAAAGCAACGGTAGGAAGTCATAACGGTAGGATACAATTCTCTTCAAATACGTTATCCATTCCTTTCATGTTCTCAATTTCTACAAATTATTCTGTATTTCCTTTCTTTGCATAAAGATTGATTCTCCTTCTTCTCCAAAGAACCCACTCGAAGACGTTGCAGATAGCAGGGGAAATCTTTTCTGCTCAATATTTTTACACATAGTTCATAAAACCCTGATTTTCTAGATCACATTTTTTTTGTAGGCAAGATTGTTTTGCAGCTTTTAACCCAATACATTTATTACGAGACATGAGTTGTTTCAGGCGTTTAGTAATGATTACCCTCTCGAAGACATTCCAGATAGCAAGAGCAGGAAATTGGTGCAAGTATGCGTGAAACGATTAAGCTTCTACAAAGAACCCAAGACAATAATGCAAAAAGTGGTTAGGAACAAAGAACCCTATCTTTATATTTCAGCATTTTATTTCAAATTATATTTTGAATATGTCCCTCCTCTTTAAGAAAGCACCAGAATGCCCCTCGTTCAAGACTTGCTGCTTTTGGGCTATGACTTATGTGATATTTTTTCATTACAATTCCATTGTTTGACAATTTCTTCATTTCTGAATCATTTTCCTTCAAATTGTTCTGTATCTTTGTAGATATTTTTTCATTCCATTGTATTTTATTGCAGGCATGATGATCATGGGAGAGTATATGAATGAGTCACCCTTAAATATTATGGATTACTGTGTGTAGGCCAACGTGGTGCCCCCAACCTAAGGTAAAATGAAAAAAAGAAAATATCTCCTTGCGCTTCGAAAGAGAGTCAAGAGAGTGATGTTGCAGTGCGGAGAATTCAAGTCAATCATCCGAGGATGAATATCTAAAATTGGGTCTAAATCTATTGAATGTTGAATGTACTTTTTGTTGGCTTATGTCTTCCATCAACGATTAACTTGTGGCATTAAATCTTCTTCTCGTAATGGAGATGATTGATTAGTACGATAGGAAAAATATAATGAAGAACAATTCTCATCTCTCTACAACTTCCACTATGTCTTGATCTCCATGATGTTGAGGTAAGCTTATCTTCTTTTCCCTTTACATGTAAAATGAGGAGGGTTACTCTATTCCTCTTACATGCTTTTTGTTTCTTGTGGTGTTTTGTTCTGTGGTCTTGTGGTATGTTGGAATGGTAGAACGAACTAATTAGTTTTATTCACTTTTATCTTTTTCTGGTTTCTTAAATTTTTTGTGGATTGTCCCTTGAATTAGGATACCTCTGTGTTCAGGAGGATGCTATTTCCTTGATGTTGGATCAGATTTAGATCATAAACTTAGATTTATGTTTTGGTGAGCTTGCAGCCTCTAGATTTATCTAGGACTTGCAACAGTTAAATTTACTGGCTTATACTTATCTAGACTTGCAACAGGTTAAACATACTCTAGACTTTCACCCAGCCTGCTCTATTATCTGTCTAATTATGGTAATTTTGATGCCTTCTTGAGCATGGTTTTATTTGAGTAGTCTCTAGCAAATTTTCTTGTTCCTTCGGAGCTGGGTACCAATGCATACAGTGATATGGTGATCAAAATGCCCTTGAATTGACATCTTTTTTTAAAAAAAACTGAATAAGATAGTTGAATATCCATACATGTTGAATTAGAAATAAATAAAAATCATGCTTTTTTGAAATAGAACCTTGCATGAAATAAAATTGTTTTCCAGATAAAGTCTTTATAAAGCTAAATAAATGTATATGTGTTATCGATCTTTATACTTCCACAATTTGTATGGATGTCATGTAGAGCACTCACGGCTAGAGCAGTTGTCAAACACATCCTAAATCATTTTGAAACCATTTTAATGCATACATTTCTCCTCCTAACTGCATTTTATAAAGAATTTTCCCTAAACCATCTCTTCATAACTCCGCAGCTTGGTTTTATGATTTCACAATATGCATGCATGGGATACTTCCCTAAACCATCTCTATGAGGCATGCTTGTCAAACAAAATGATTCCTTAACCTGGCTAGCAATATTTTCTTGAAGTTTCTAAAGTTACATTTGTTTGATAATTCTAAAAGCTTTTTCAAGAAATTGATTTTGTGCATGTTCTGCAAACATGTGCCCTATCAAATAGTTGCTATGCCATACCTATCTAGCATTTGCATGTTTGAAAGGCCTTATTCTTTATAAATATATTTGGATGCATCTCCATGACTTGGTGATGGCGTGTATCTTGGAGGATAGAAATGCAAATTTAAATGGAGGCGTGGACTCTATAGAGTCTTTTATCAGCTCTATTAATGAATTTCTTTATCCTGCAAACAATATTTGCTTGCTAAAATAAACTCATTTAGTACATATCCTGCAATCTGTGTATTCCATTCAATGACATATCATTGAGGCATTCTAAAAATAGTTCTCAGGACATTTCTATGCATTCACCTTTGGCATTCCTCTTAGGAATTCTATCAAACACTTCCCATGCCGTGTCTCTGATTTTCTATTGGAGAGAGAGAGAGACATGAGTATGGCTTTGTTAACTAATGATGACAGGTGAACGAGTATATTTCATGTCAATTAAAATAGTGCAGCAGCAGTTTGCAAGTTAGTGGTTTTAGTTTTAACACATTTGACAAATTGGATATGTATGTCTGTGGTTTGCATTCTGCTCCTGGTTTATGCTTGTATTTGCCTGATTTGATTTTCATGTTCAAACATGTGTGTAATTTTATTTTATTTTTAAACTCTATTGAGGGGTGAGTGGTGGGGGGAAAGGGGGAGAGGGAGAGAGGGGGGAGGGAGTGGGAGTGGGAGTGAGTGGGGGATGGAGTGGGAGGGGGAGAGAGAGGGAGGGGTATGGCAGAAGGGAGAGGGGGTGGCAGTGGCAGTGAGGAGAGGGGGGGTAAGGGGGAGTGAGTGGGAGTGGGAGAAGGGAGAGGGGGAGGGGAAGGGGGGAAGAGGGGGTGAGTGGGAGAGGGGAAGGGGGTAAGGGGGAGACAGAGGGAGATAGAGTAGGAGGGGGATGGAGTGGGAGGGGGAGAGAGAGGGAGAGGAATAGAGGGAGAGAAGGGGGAGGGGGAGAGTAGGAGTGGGAGAAGGGAGAGGTGGGGGAGCGGGAGTGAGTGGTAGAGGGGAAGGGGGGGAGGGGGGAGGTGAAGATTGGGAGAGAGTGGGGGGAGGGGGGAGAGGATGAGGGGGAGGGGGAGTGGGAGAGGGAGATTGGGAGGGAGAGGTAGAGAGGGGAAGAAGGCGAGAGAGGGGGGGAAGGGGAGGGGGAGGGAGAGAGGGAGAGGGAGTGGGGGAGGGAGAGGTAGAGGGAGGAAGTGGGGGAGGGAGAGGAAGGGGGAGAGAGAGGGAGAGGGAGAGGGA
>VDFB02167808.1:0-26181 GCA_007258455.2 Sequoia sempervirens
CCTCATGGGTAGGTATGTATTGCCCCCAGGAGCCTTGGCTCACTATCCTCACAAAAATGGCCATATAACCATCATCTAGCCTATCCTGCAGCTCCCCAAATTGAACCTGGACCCTACATGGCAGGTACATCTCTATCATGGTATGCTCTAGCCCTTGCATCAGATGATCATAGCGAGGAAATTTTTTTTGTTGTGCATCATCAAACTAGGCTGGTTGTCCAAGGTAAGGCCTCCATGTGAACACACACATGTCATCAAGGAATCTCCTCCAATGAGGAATCTCGTGCTCTCTAGTGTGAGTGAAAGAAAGCCTCCCCTGTAGTGCCAAACTAATGGATCATCTGGCTCCATCAGAACTAGAACAACTCTCGGTTGTAGCACAGAGATGTGCTCCCATGCCCAAATGTGTAAAAGTGTAACTCCTGCCCCAAATGCTCTGTCGTTTAGGTATGCAAACTCATGTAAATCCCTATAAAGGGAGGCTAGCAAAACTGGCCCCCATGCAAAAAGTGTCGATCATCGTCGGACCATCCGGGATTGAAGTATCAACCTTGCCAATTAGGGGCAACAAGGCCTGATATAATCATAGAAATCACTAGGTGGTAGGGTGAGGCTAGGGCCCTATGGTGCTCTAGCTTGATCTGCCCCTTGCAAAATACAATTTGATCAGTCTCCAGGATGGCATAGTAGGCGTCTGTCCTGGTAGCCATGTCATAGATCACCCACTCGCCATGGATGGGTAATCTCAAAATCTGCCAGACGTCCTCTAATGTGACTGTGGCCTTGCCGGTAAGAAAATGGAAGGAAGAGGTCTCACTGTGCCACCTCTTTGCAAGGGAAGTCATCATGCCTAGGTGTGTCCACATAGGCGGTGCGTAGGAAATGTACCAGAGCCCCATCTCTCCTAGGCACTCCTACTCCCTCTTGGTCAAATCGTACAAATATCCAAAAATCTCTTGAGACCTGTGCTCACGCAAATAGATCTCTCTCACCTCCTCCTGCATTAGGAAAGGTCACCATGTTAAAATTCATTGAAAAATATTTTCCTGAACTAATCTCAACATTTAGAAAATCACCCCAGTGTCACAACCTGTGAAGGTGGTGCAATTTGAAATTTGCATATTGTGATGCTGGAATCTTGAAACCTCTAAACAACACTGTGACGATGCACTTTGGCAAAGCGTGGCACTTTACCCAGAAACCCTAACTTTAAACTACGCTGCAATGGTGCACTTCACAAGGGTGTCAGAGTTTGAAGTTTGACCCCAAACTCCAAACAACACCATGGTGGTTCATTTTGGGATGGTGGTGTAGTTTGAACACCGAGCGACAAAGTTTAAAATTTTGAGCAATGCAGTATAGCACCACACCTAGAGACCTAGTTTTAAATGCATTAAATGATCATGAAAAATGAAAAGCAAAGCTCAGGTCAAGTTGACTCATTGGTGTTCCAGTGCTAGGAAGTCTCTGGTACATTCAAACTTGGTCAAAAATGTGCATTGAGAGCAGTCATTGTGCCATCTCGTTAGGGTGTCAGAGCTCAAAAATCATAGAATTACTAAAGGCTGAATGTGAAAATGAATTGAAAGTGGTCCCGTAAGGCCTATTGAAGCCTAAAAATTAGGATTTTTTAACCCTGTTTGACCATACAGGAGAGGTCTAGGTCCCCCGGACCCATTTTCACACGTCCAAGAGCCATTTCGTACCATTTTTATCATTTTTGCATTTTTTAACTTCCTAGAGCCTTTCTGGACTTGTTGGGCGCCTTGCCCTGTTTTTTTGCGAGATCATCCAAAACTCAGAATTTTCGTCCGATCTCTCGAGGGGGCAATATATCGGCATATTTCCTTCGCCAGGGAAGCATTAGGGAAAATTTCAAAATTGAATTTTTTTTGGCTTTTGATAGAGACAGTTTATTCTTTGAATCAATGCAGCGAGTACTTCGCTTTAAAGAGGGGCAAAATGTAGACATGGAAAATATATCAATATACTTGATCCCAATTATTAACACCATTTCATCCAAAATCATCCCTTAGTCTAACCATTTAATTAAATACCCTTATTTGATTAAATTCATCAATTTTCCTCTCTTAATTAAATAAATCATTTTATCTAATTAAGTCTTTATCTCCCATTAATTAAATCCATCTATCTGGTCTGATTAACTCTATGTCCATATTTGATTAAATAATTCACTTTATTTGATCAAATCTCTAAAGTCTAACTATTAAATTAAATAAATTAAACCTTGTTTAATTTAATCTAACCAATCATCCTCTTTTGTTAAATAAATCAAAATATTTATTTAACTAAGTCTAAAATCACATTTCTCTCATATTGATTTAAATCAACCTACAAATCTAAGTCAAATTTGTCACATCATCTAATTCCACATTAATTTTTTTGACCCTTGATTAATTTAATCCTAATTCATGTCCCATCCTCTAGCTTTTTCCACTTGCACATGAAAATAGATTTAATTCATTTATTAAATCTCTATTTTCTCTCAACATGGCATAATGGAGGAATATTCTCTCAAATTTGAATTCAAAATCCAAGTGGACTTTGTCCTTCCAACAAGACATTTACTTCACCTAATAAGTCCTTTTTCCTCGAGCCAAGTGGCATTTAAGACATTTCATTTCCCTCTTACATGTCATTTCAACATTTTCAAATATCACTTAATTGCATTTATGGGCATATTCATCAAAATGTGCACATCCTCCATCCATTCACATTTGGACAAGTGGCACCTTGCCATTGGTTGAATGTTAGTCCCACATTGTTTCATTTTGGGCATTTCTCCATCCTATCATTCTATAAATAAGAGGTCTCTTTCCTCATTTTAGCATCCACAATTTAAGCAAAGTTATTATACTCAAATCCATAGCAATTCTCATCCATCTTTATCCAATCTTAGCTAGGTTATGCAGATTTTCATCTCGGAGCATATTTTAATCATAAAAAAAGTGGATCACATCATCATCAAATCATCAAGAGCTTGCATAGGAGTTGGGAAAGGGCCAATTTCCACATCAAATTGGCACCAACTCCCCTAAGAGATTAAGAGTTTGCTTTGTATTTGGATAGGATTTAACATCTTTTTTTTATACTTGTTTATGTTCTTCATTTAATTTCCTTTTCTTTGCAATTCAAATGGATTTCTTCGGGAATCATGATACTAACTTGCACTTGATCTAATATGGTGTTTGTTTCTTGTGTTTATGCAAGTTTGGAATCTTGGTTCACAATAACAACTGGGTTTTTTCAAGTGTATCAAGATGATTGAAATGATGATTGATTATTTTATTTATAGATTTAGTCATTGACCTCTTTCTCTTATTATAAGGCTAGTTAGCATAATATTTCATCTTCTCCATATCCATTCCAAGTAAATGATCTAAATTTCTATAAGAAATTTGTTTCATTAGCTTTTCAACTAGTTTTATATGCTCATGCATAGTAGTTGAAGGAAGTGATCCTGACCCCTCTCCAACATGCATTGTTTGAACTTGGGCCTCCTCCTTATCTTCAAGGTCCATGTGTTCTTCAGCGGATTCATTTGATCCAATATCTAGATTTGGCTCTACTTCAACATGAGAACTTTCTTCTTGTTGAGCCCTTTCTACATGTCACAAAATATTTTGCAAAGAAAAGTGAGAGATGATTCTATATAAGTGAAGTTTATGTATGCAAGCAAACAAAGTGATAAGACATGATGCTATAAGTGACATAATTTTTGAACAACTGGTTTTATATGCTCATCCATACAAATAGAAGGAAGTGATCCCAACCCCTCTCTAACAAGCATTGTTTGAACTTGGGTCACCTCCCTAACTTCAAGGTCCATGTGTTCTTCAATGGATTTGTTTGATCCAATATCTAGATTTGGCTCAGCTTCTGCTTGAGAATTTCCTGCTTGTTTGAATTTACATACAAGCAAAGAAAGTGAGAGACTATGATTTATTTAAGTGGAGTTGAAACAAATAAAATCAAATATTCTTAAACTTAAGAATTCCATGGAACAAAAGCAATTGGAAATAGATGATAAGCAATTTAGGTAATGCCTATGCAAGATGACTATTTTTTAGTATTAAAGTTTCCAAGTTAAATCTAACATGGTTTTCATAAAAGGCATGCATATTTATAAGAAAAACAAATTGAGGTGTTAATAAAAGTCCTAAACACACACTTGAGAGAGAGGGAAAAGAAACAAGCATGTACCTTGTTTCTTTCTATGATAATTTTCCAAGTTTTGTTCATGCCTCTTTTGTTCTTCTTCTTTTGACAATTTTTCATTCAAACACATTTTTTCTTTTTCTTTGTTGTCCCATTTTCTTCTTCAAGTTAAAGATGTCTCAAAACAAATCCTCTAGCAACTTAGTTAAATTCTCATCCAAAAATTTCCTTGATTAATAAAAATGAAAAGTTGTCTTCTCCAATATTTGACTCCTTGATAAATGTGCAAAAGCCTTCTCTCCAAAATCTGCAAGCTCCAAGTGATATAAATGTGAATTAATCTTGAAATTTGATATGGAATAATGAAAAATAAGCTTGTATCTATATGCATATGGGAAAAAATATATTCTAGTGTATGGAATAACTACATTGTATATCATTAAATGAATCAAGTGGTAATCAAACAAGTTATTTCATTGTGGAGTTTGTTGTTTTTTAATGTATAGATATGCAACATATAGCTTAGAGTAATTTTAGAATTTTTTTACTTGTCAAAAAGACAATAGAGGTATAATTTGAATTGAATTTTCTTAATGTTTCAAAGAATAATTTTTTTGTATAATTTAATAATGGTGTAGATTAAGAGATTATTTATGAAATAATTTAACATAAAAAATTTATAACTTAGAGGGAAAGTGTTTGAAGAATGGTATATAATTATAAAAGGAATGTTCCTATCTCTTCTTTATAATTATATTTTATAACTCGTTTATAAAATATCATTAGTCTACTTGAGCTTGAGGGTCATTTATTTTATAATTTTTTACTTCTTACTATAAAATTCAATGGGTGTGCGTGCAAATTATTTATTGTGGTCAACATGAATGAACTTAATTATAAAGTGGCATGTTCATTTCCTAAAATTCTACTAGAGATCAAATGTATATCATATAAGGAAATGTAAGTTCTAAGAGCCAAACACATACATACATATAAATAGATTCAATGTATAAACATGTAACATGTTATAAGCAAAGAACCAAATGTATGTATATAAGAAAATAGCCAAATGTATGTATATACGCAAAGATCATCAAATGACGAATACAAGAGATCATCATATAAGCAAATAGCCAAATGCATGTATATAAGCAAAGAGCCAAATGTATGTATATAAGCAAAGATCATCAAATATTGAATACTAAAGATCGTCATATAAGCAAATACATGTAGTAAAGATCATATATCTAGTGCAAGGCCTAATATGAATGTCGACTCCTAGTTGAATGGCAATTTGAATGAGAACAGTCCTGCTCTGATGGATGTGCTGAGCCCTGCAAATAAAAATGTGTACAAAATGTTTTAAATACATAAAATTTATTTTAAATAAATTTAATGAAAGTTATTTTTAAGAATGTACTTGTATATTTTTAAATATCTATCTAGATCTATGTGCATACATATGCATGTATATATACATTTGTATATATAAAAATTTAAAACTCACATGTCCACTAGCAGCAGATTCATCCACATAGTCACTTCGATGTACATGATCTAGAGGAACAAGGCTAGGAGTGACATGAGGTATGTCCACCTACAATATATATACATCTATATTAGTACATGAATATCTAGTTAAAACCAAAATTTAAAAATAATTAAAAAGGAATTGAAACATGCACATGCACATCATCTAATATCAGATGACCTGAGTCCTATGAAACAACTGCCTCCACCATATCAACTATACAATCAAGCGATGAACCAACATCTGCATCCATCTGATCTATCCCATGTTATGACATAAATGATGAGTGAAGAGGACTATGCAGGTGAGATGGCATCGACAATGACTAACCATAACCAATCAACATCTTAGTAAAACCTATAGTTCATGCAGTTGCTAAATGATCTGTAGGTGGATCCTGACATGCACTAGTGTTGGGATGAGAGTAATGGGATCTTGGAAGTGAATGACCTCTACATCCCAAATGATCTCTAACATGCTCTATACCAATCTCATAGTCTAATGTAATGAAGGCATATGCATCCAAGAGGTCCTCAACTAAACAATGCAGAGTCATCCATGCCATATCTCCTGTAAGTGCATCAAGTTGTGTGGGAGTAGGGATGTTCACCACTATATAAGGATCCATGGTGGCCCACTATGCTGAAAATGGCATGGATCAAGAACCTCTAGACATCAAATACTAACCTACACGATCAGTAGATATCCTAGTGGTGGCAGCTACAATGTCACCTACAGTGTCAATTGCTTCTTTTTGGAAAGCAATGACAACCTCATCTGCTATGGGGCCTAGAGCTGGGGTGAGAGTAGGAGACCTCTCACCAACGAATACCCTAAACATTGGGGCTAGTCTATCTACTCAATGATAGGTGGGCCTATCGGAAATCCTACCATGCCCTTGACCAACATATGGTGGAATGTCTAGGTAGTTGACTTTGAGGCCCAAATGGACCTCAATATACAACTACTAAACAAAATGTATAATGGAATCTAGTCATTGTTTGGGTATTGACCATGTGTTGCGAGAAATCATGGGTAGATCAACGAGGCCATAACATGATTGACACATCTAGTGACTTGGTATCCCCTAACTTTACACACATTTTGATAGAATGGAAAACAAGTGGTTTTTATCATTTCTTTGGTCACACTATCCTGTATTTTTTTAAGGGGAATGTCACCATGTACTTGTTCCCACATGCAGGAAAGAATAGTAGCTACTCTATCTGGGGAATATGCACTAGTCCTCTCAAGTTCATCTCTTAGTTTTTCTAGACTATGTAATATTGACATGCATGGTTTAGTATATACCCCTTGGTTTGCACCCTATGCTAATGAGTCTCAATTTCTTAATCTCATTAGTGGTATTTGCAAACAAATCTTCCGCCTCAAGTGGAACACCTGCATTTTCCATGTTATATATATATGTATGTACACCTAAAGGAGCAATGAAACCTTGGTAAATAATATATGTAGATATAGAGAATAGAAACCTAAAATAGTTGTAATAATTCATCTACTCATCAATAATATTTTCATACCATTAACAAAAAAAATTCAAGATCTATCTAGTTTTTAATAATCAAAACATTCAAATTACTAGATTGCACACAAAACACAATCTAAAACAGTTCTATTTAATTTTAAATTTACAAGTGTGCACTCTAGTACAAAATGTGCCATTAAAGACTTAAAAAATATTGATAAAGGTTGCATCTAAGAGTTATTTCCTACAACTAGTAATAAAGGGAAAGCATCATTACTTAACATTGGTGGTAATGTAAAATCAATTTAGTCATTATTGAAGGTACAAATAAGAGAAGAAAATGAGAGAGATGATATAATCTTGTAAATATGATTTCTAAATTATTGAAGTAATATTTTGATGAGGAAACCAAAAAATTAGAAATAAACTTCCTCATATCCATAAAGAAAATTTGATAGGAGGAAGGGACACATGAACATAATATTTATCATGAAAGTTACCATACAATGTACAAGAACATGATACTAAGGAACAAAGGTTTCTTATAAGTACACAACAAACCTAGATGAAGAATTAACCCTAGTACAAAAAGAAAGAAATAATGAAAGAATAGGAGAAAATGACTTGATTTAATCTTTGTACATAATTTTTCTATTATCTCAAATCTTATAGATAATATAAAATCCTCCATATGAAAATATGGTTATATTTACTCATTTAGATAATATTTAATAATTATTTTATTACTCTTATTTTTATAAATTTCTTGGATATTATAGTAAAATAAATCAACTCTTACATTTTTTAAAATTTAAAAGTTGCCTATACAAATTCCATAGCTAGATATAATGGACTAGAGCTTTGTATATAATGATGCATAATGATCAATCCTTGATGTTCCAAATCTTTGTGTGGGTATTTTACTTCATCCCACCATCTTCTTTAGTTTTCATGATAGGTAGGTATTCCTAACGAACCTAAGAATTATCCCTTGCTGACCCATCTTATTTCAACCTTTATTTTGTTGATGATTATACTTGAAACTCTTATTTTTAAATTTTATGCAGTAATGAATACCTATAACAATTGGTGAAACTAACAAACCAACACTAAGATTGTTTCTCTTCCTTTATCTAATCCCAGTATTTCATGTTGACTTCTTGTATTCCTTTAAGAACACTAAAGAGTATAATATTATAAAAGAACTTTAGTATAATATTTCTCTTTGGGATAATATTTAAACTTCACCTTAATATCATGATTTTCTTCATAATTCTATACAAAAGATCCATATTCCCTCTTTTACTAAGCCTATTGAAATAGTTGCCCAAATTAGGTGTATTATATACTGACATTATGGAGATTACATTTCTTCCATCTAATCTTCACTTCAATGTGGTTTAATAGAAGATTATTTATCTTCTAATCATTTTTGGTACTAAACCTATATGAGCATTAAGTATACATTGATTCAAAATGGTATTTTAATCTTAATATTTGTAGTCATTAATTCCTAAAATATATTTTTGTTTATACTTCTAATCTTACTCTTCCTGAATTTTATATTAAAGGTTTTGTTATTATTCGATGAGATCCTTTGGGAACTATTATTTTCTTATCTAGAATCAGGCCTTATTTCGCTTCACTTGTTATTCCATGTTATGATAGGGAATAAATTTCTTATTAAAAACTCCTTCACGGAAAACCTTTGATTTATGCAATAGGGATTGTTCCATCTAATTCCACCAATATGTAAAGTTTTTTATATGGAAGTAAGACTTTCATGATTACATTAGATAATGATCTATTGTATTATTGTAAAATTAGTGATGAACTACTTTTATTTTTATATTCCCCTCTAGTTACCTTAAAAATAACTACATATATTTCTTTTATACATTTATTTAAGGGGGCATATCCTCTGACAACCCTTGTAATTTTGACATTTTTCCTTTTATATGTATAATGCTTATGTTGGATTATATATGATTTGTTGGCATACTTTGTATTATTGGTTGTATTATTCTAACATATATATTGTAGATTTTTGTGTTTTTTGAAATGCTTGTTTTGCATATCTTAGTTCAAGGGAATCAACTCCTTGATCAAACCCACTATATGTCATTCTATGTATCGAAAATGTTTGATTATTTTCATGTTTTTCTTTTAGCATTTATTTTTATACTTTAATTACATTTTGTCATATAGTGGCATTAGCCAGTTAAAGTGAAAGAAAATATGATGTCAAGAATTGCATACACTACAATATTAATTTATATTGCATGCTCACGTTTTAGCATCTATATCCATGTAGCATAATTTTAGGGCCCATTTAACCCTCTTTCCTAACCTTCTCCTAGATCTAAGTGGCAATCTCATATTTTCTTACTTAATTATGTTAAATTTCATATTTTTATGTATTTGTCATCTTCTAACATTTTATTATTTATGTATTGTTTCAAACATTAAATACACAATTATATAAACATCTTCATGACTCTAAAATATCCTAACATTTTTTTTTTAAATCATTCTTATTACTTGAATAAAAAATTCTAACTAAGACATTTTAAATTATTTTTAATTAATTAAAGATTTTATCAAAACTCAAATACAATTATCCTCTTATCATTTTATTTTTTATTTAAAATACTTTTTAATACAAATTATTGTATTTTCAAAATGCATGTTCTCTGACTACCATTTTAAAATTATAAATCTTCCTATTTTATAAAATACTTGCAATAGTTCATTCTTGACATCTTTACAAGGAGCAAAATAAAGAATCTTCATTCTAATCATACAACTATATTTTTGAAATGCATGTTCCTCTTGCTACTATTTTATAAAACACTTACAATAGTCCATTCTTGATACCATTACAATAAACAAAAGAAATAATTTTCATTCTAATCATACAATGTCTTATAATAGCTTTCTTTATTTTTATAATATGTTGGATTTTATTCTTAACATCTCAAAAATGTCTTTTTTTATAACTAATTTTGAAAGGATTGAAAAAATATCTACAAATTTTTCTTTTTTTCTCTCATTATTTGTCCAATTTTTCTAACACATTTTTTCCAAAACTTTATCTCACCTCATTACATTCTATTCTTCCCTATTTTAACACCAATCTCTATTTTTTATTCAAATTTGAAAGGCATTATGTACTTTTATATGCAAAAGTGTAATATATCCCTCATACGCTCCATTTAATCCTTCAAATTCTACAAATGTAGTATATTAGTAATTTTTTTGACACTTATATTCTATATATTCTTTACATTGGAGCATTCTTCATTTTACTCTTCCATGAAACAAAATTACTATTTATTTTTATTTTCCTACACTACAACACTTGGTTTCTCTTTGTTGCATGTTACATTTATTCTACATTATTATGCTTGGCCACTACAACATTATATGCTCTAGTTATATCTAACATTTTATTTCTAACTTATGTTATAATATTTCATTATATATACTACAACAATTTTTCATACAATTTTTATATTTCTATTTCAACTACAATAAAAATTTCCTATTTGAAAAAATTCTTCTGATTTACTTTATTCTTAACTTATATTCATTCTTCAAGCACATTCTAATTTCTTTACTTGAATATTATTTATCATAATATAACTTTGCAATGTTTTTCTACATATTATTTGTTTTCTTCTTTAATGTTGTAAGTTATGTCACTTTTATTGATCTTTTCTCTTTGAAAAGAATACAAACCTATTTTCTTTTTCATTTATTCCTCTTATAAATATTATTCACTCATTGAATAATATTTGCTCAATTTAGTAGAATTTTTAACTATGCCTAGTTTTACTTAAATGTATGCAAAATAGGCATGCATATAAACACCACACAAACTTTTTGGAAAAATGCCACAAAAAATGTGATATAATTTATATAAAACTATGGTTTGTTGCACTCCATTACAACAATTCATCCAATTAAGAGGTGATGTAATTTATTGATTGACTAAACAAAAATAGATTTTTATTCTTAAAATTATTCTCTAGAACTAGACTCATGGAGTGACCAATTTGAAAATCTATTTGAACATTTCAATCACTTAGATAAAAATTTATCCAAAGAATAATTAAGATAGTGCTATGCAACCAATAATATAGAAGCAATAAATCTAGCCTATTAATTTTTCTAAGGTTCCATTAAAGTATAATTTTGAATTCAAGTTTACAAGAAAAATAAGTCTAATAATATTCACAATTAATATCTCCATGTTGATAATTTAAGCAATGCCTTCAACACAATCTATTAATGGATATAGAGAGAACTAAAATATAGGTATACTTGTAGGTTGGAAATATCCTCAAGATGGAACATAATTAAATTTTGATTATACATTTTGGGGGAATCTTCGAGCTATAAATATTGACTATTTTCTTCATAATTCTAATAGTTTTAAATTCTAATTAGAGGTTTGAGTAAACTTGGTTTAAAGATGAACAAAAATATTAGTAGGAAGATCTCATTGTTAGGTTAATGCTAGTATATAAGAAATGATATAATGAATTAGTAATAGAAGGTAGTGTTTTTACAAAGGTTGAGGCCCCAATTGGGGTATGTGTTCTTATGAAAAAGAAGAATTGAAGTGGTCCCAATTTTTTTATAATATTATGCATATATGCATTGCTATTGGGGAAAAATATTAGAAAATTTCAAGCAAATGCAATTGGTAGCTGTAAAGCCAAAAGAATATTAAAAACTTTCAAGCAAATGCAATTGGCAGCTGTAAAGCCCAATTTTACAAAATGAGTTTGTTTAAAAGGCTTTAGAAACTTTCAAGCAAATGCAATTGGCAGCTGTAAATCCAAATTTGGTTGAAAAATGGGTTTGTTTAAAAGGCTTTAGAAACTTTCAAGCAAATGCAATTGGTAGCTGTAAATCCAAATTTTAAATAATGGGTATTGTTTTTAAAATGTTTTAGAAACTTTCAAGCAAATGCAATTCACAACTGTGAGCCAAAATGAGAGCTTGAAACAAGGTATATTCATTATAAACAATAAATTTTGTTCTCATAATGTGCCTTCAAGTTTTAAATGAAAAATTTGTTTGGAATTTTTGTTTCATTCAATTTGTTTTCATTTCACAAGAAAAAAATGGTCTCATGGAATCCATTCGAGTTTACAAATTTGCAAACAAATGGAATTTTAAATCACTATGAAAGAATTCCAACCTGCTAATGGACGTCCAAGTTGATATTTCAAGTTAAAATGGTAGCCCCGTTGCAATTTTTTGCCGTTCCCTGTCAATCACATTCGTGTTTGTCGTGCACAAGCTCTAGGTCTGATAGTTCTCGATTTTTTTGTTTGACAATGATAGGGTTCGATTTAAAAATTCCCTATCACTGTCAAACAAAAAAATGGAGAACTAATATTTTATGCTACTAATGATCTAATTATGGTAATGCTAAGCTAATATAAGCTAAAATTATGCTAAAATATGAAAACCCTAATTCATATAAACGAGCTAAGATGGATGCATGGAAGCCATTAATGGAAGCCTGAAGCAATTATGCAACTAAAATTAACTAAAAAAGCTAAAAGTGAAAAAATATGAGTGTGTATGTCAGTGAATTGAACAACATGACATTGCTATTGAAAGATGGATCCATTTCTCTCCAAATAGTGATTTATTTATAGGAGAGCAAATGAGGAATGAAAGGTTGAGATCAAAAAGCTTAATCAATGGTTCAAGATGAAGGCGATGAGAGGCATGGATCATGGATTCTCATCAATGGATGAGAATGCATGATGGGATTTTAATCAAAGGATCACACTTGCCTCAAACAAACACACTTTTGACCTACTCACATAGGTCAAAGGTAACTTGCTCAAAAGTTTAAAGGTTAACTTGCATTTGAATCTAATTGAGCTAATTGGAGGAGAGAGAATATTCCTTTTGGGTGAGGAAAAAGGTAATTTAAAAATTAAAACAAAGTTTCAATTGTGCAGAAAGGATAAAGAATATTCCATGGGAATATTCCCTTTGCTTAGAGGAAAATTAGTTTAATTGCTAATTATACAAGGTTTAATTTATGCAATTAGGGAATTAGAAGAATTAAGAGACATTTATTAAATTAGATGATTTAATAAATAGGGGAGGGGTGCAATCATATTTAATTAAATAAACTAAGGTTATTTAATTAAATAAGATGACTTAGGAGATTAAATTAAATATTTTGATGTATTTAATTTAATTAGATGAAGTGTTAGTACGAAAAGAGATGAATTAACCCGATTTAATTAATTAGGCTAATGGATGAAAATGATGCAATTAATTAATTAGCTAGGCTAATTAAATTAATTAAGCGAAAAGATGATGGATTAAAGAGGAAATGATGTTAATAAATCCAATTTAAGTGTATGACATTGATTAGGATCAGTGTCTACATTTTTCCCCTCTTTGAAGCGAGGTACCTGCTGCTTCAGTTCAAAGAATAATTCTTTTCAGATAAATGAAATGCTACCCAAATCACAAAATATATTTTTGTAAATTTTTTTAGATGCCCCAATGGAAGGATAAAACTAACTCCCTTCCCCCTCGAGAAATTGGGAATTTATTTTAAATTTTGGGTTAATTTCTCAACAAAGGTTCAAAAGTTTCCCCAAGGGTTCAAAAAGGTTATGGGATTCAAGAGTAATGCCAAAAACAAAAAAAATGATACAAAATTAGGTCTAGATTAGAAAAATTGTGAAGATGACCATAAACCCCATCATTAAGGTTAACTTAGGGAAAAAAATCCCTAATTTTCTAGCTTAAATAGGCCAAGAGGGGTCATTTTCAATTCATTTATGCATTCATACTTAAGGAATTCTTGCAATTCGACCTCTGACCCTTCAATGGAATGGCACATCGAGAGCTTTCTAGACACATTTCTAATTGAGTTCGAGAGTTCCAGCGGCTTCCAAGTACAGGACCATCGGTATGTGATTCAAAACCTGATTTGAAATTTGAAATTTTGATGCATTTATTAGGCATTAGAATTTAGATTCTAGAAACGTCGCTATATAGCGATGCCCAAACTTTAATCGGCAATGCCCAAATCATTTATAGTGACACATATGTATATGGTGACACTTTTTTTGATTTACAATTAGGGTTTCTAGTTTTAAATGGTGACGTGGGCTTATTTGGTGACACACTTTCCAATTTAGAAATTAGGATTAGGTCAGTTCATAAGCTAAATCGTGATGCCAGCGTGTCTAGAGACACACTTTTTGATTTGAAATTTGAATTGCATCAGGAATCACTATTTGAATTTTGAATATAGCGATGCTATCGTAAATAGCGACACTATTGTGATTTTTGTGCCAGAAATTCCAAATAATGTCAAATTTTGATGATTTCCTGACACTATGTACTTCATGGGTGCAAGAGGTCTTCCCACCATTGATGTCGAGGAGCACAGGTCTATAGTTATGGAGAGATTAGGTGATCTTTTAGAGTTGCACCAAGAGCACCTAGGATTGTGGTACATTGCATACACACATGTTATTAGGACCCATTTGGTGATGATGACAACTTTGTACAAGAGATGGCATAGTGAGACCTCATCCTTCCACCTTCCGATGGGGGAGGTGGAAATTACTTTGGAGGACATGTGGTAGATATTTTTTTTCCTATCCACAACAAACACATGATTTATGACACCAATGTTGGGTTTGATGCATGCCTCGAGGTGATGGAGATGGACCGGATTGTATTGGTCACATCGCAGATTTATTTAGAGACATACAAAGGTTAGGTGCTAACCTTTAGATTGATCATTGCAGCCATCATTTCAGGTTTGGTGGCTCCAAACAAATGTGGTTGATTCTTCAGGTCAGGATGGGGCTTGGCATGGCACAAGATGCTACACAAGAGGAATCTATTTACATGGGGTCCCGTGATGCCAACCTCCTTATACCATGATTTACATGATTTTATTTATTGCGATGGGAGAGCCCTTGGTGCAGGGGTTACTTTGCTTTATATTTGGACATAGGAGCACATTGTTGTGCTTTGGCTTATTATACAGATGGTAGACATGGAGCTAGATGATCCTATCGTATGGAGATATTGAGGTGCCATCACACTTAGGCACACTAGATAGATTGGGCTCTCATATTGGAGATAGGTTATAGATAATATGACAGTTTTCCGTTGGCACCCATGGCTTCAGATGTCACCATGGTTTGATGATATATAATAGTTATACTTTTCTAGAAAAACACGTTACATGCAGTGTCGAGAGCATACTATGATTGAGTAGTATCTCCTTAATAGGGTAGCCAGACAGTTCAGAGATATACATGATAGGCCTGATGATACTTATAGGGGCATTTTTTCTAGGTTGGCTAGAGAGGTTCCCACATGGGGACCAACTATTCCAGCTGTAGAGGCCATTGAGAGCTTCCGACAGTTGGTTTCCCAGCCTTGGGAATATGATTAGGGTCAACCCATAGTGCAGACCACTCTGGCGTATGGTGCATGGTTCGTCCCATCGAGATGAATTATAGATCTGACAGGTGCTCCTCCTAGAGGGAGATTCTGAGGTAGAGGTGCCAGGGGCAGGGGATAGGGAGGCCAAGATGGCCATGATGGACAAGTTCTGGGTGCTCCTCTAGTTGTGCAGCCTCAAGTTCAACCACAAGTACAACCACAAATGTATCCATAGTTAGAACCGCAACTGAGACCACCACCACCACTAGATGTGCAAGACACATAGATTCAACAGGTGCAATAGCAGGTGCAGGCATTGACTGGTGAGTGGGACTAGGCCCGCTAGTAGGTTTTGGCTCTTACTGTTGAGCGAGACTAGGCTCAATAGCAGGTGATCACAATGACTGAAGAGAGAGATGCAGTGTTGTAGAGGGTATAGGCTTTCATTGGAGAAAGAAAGATCAAGATGTGGCTAGGTGGCAACAAATCATGGTTATGGTGGTAGTGACACATGGATGAATTATTTTAGTGTGGTTATATATAGAGGTCATCACAGAGGCTGCATACTATAGGCAACATTATCATTGAAATGATCTAGCAGCTCTTCATTAGTTAGATTTTTCACATTGCAACAATGCACATCCCCATGTAAAGGATCAACTAGAGAGGCAGGCTTGAGAGGGTAGCAACCACCAGGGCTAGCTTTTTTTTGATGTATAGACATTTTTTTATTTTCCCCATTCTTTATCACTGATATACATTCATGGGATCCTTTTTGATAGCCTCATGGATATTGTACTTATCATCGATGTACATACACTTATCCAAATTTTGTACCATGACACATTTTTTAATATATATATATATATATATGATACAAATACAAATGATTTATGCTATGATGTGTTTACTTTATTTCATGTTATGGATGATGGATGGGTGCTTATATATGATCATGTATGGATGCATTTTATTTTATGCCTATGTGTATGCAATGATCATGATATGGATGGATGCAATGTTATATTCTTTTGCATTATCTTTTAACGATATGATATGGATGAATGATTATGATATGCAGATGTTATGGATGCACAAGACGTGGATACATTTATTTTTATATATTTTATATGCATGTTTTGATGATGATTTATGCATATGGATGTATGGATGCAAGTGCTTATGATATGCAATGATTTAAGATGCTTATAATAACAAATCTATATAATTCATCACAACTCAAATGATAATGCAAAATGTATGATGTGGTATGATCATGAGATGTGTGATTATGATGATGGATTCCTTTGATTATGATATGAATATGAGATGCATGTATGCGGATGGTTTGTGGATGCAAGTTGGATGCATTGATGATGTTTTTGGTGAGTGTCATGATACCAAGTTAGCACGAATAGAAGAATAAAGAATGAATAACTGTTGCTGATGATGATTGCTTCAAAAGATCCAACAAGTCTTTAATCCATTGAAACTTTATTAGAAATGGTGGCGAGACGATGTAAAATGTAGGATGGGATGCTTGCACTTTAGGATTGGGATTTTTAGTCATTCCTTATTGTTTGATATAACACATGGACACAATGCATCAAGGTATTGATAACCAAGATGGCGTTGTATTGTGTAATGGACTTTGACTCAACAAACATATAGGATAGTTCTTGTTCACACCTTGACATATGGAAACATCATTGGAATGCAAGTTAGAAGCTTAGAATATAGTGGACCAAAGCATATTCAATAGTCAACAACATACTCCAAATGACCTTCCTACGCACAACTAAGCAAGTATGCACCAAGATTATTTTACAAGAGTATCCACAAGCACAAAAAATGAAATATAATGATTGATGCCCCATTCCTTTCTCTCTAAATAATTTTGTTAGACATCATCGAGAGGTCCTCAGAATGGGTCATTAAGATAAATCATAAGAAAATATCAAATACAAATAGTTAGTGTTATCTATAGCTCTTGCCTAGTTTAAGTTTAGCTAAAGCGATGCTTGATGCTGATGTCCATCACAGGAAGGATACATCCTAGGAAATGTTGATCAGAGGGTTGTTTGATGGTGGGAAGATGATGCTAAGATAGTTTGTTTCTATAAACTTCACTGATGCATTTACCTATGATTTAGACTTTATATTTTGACTTTTAAGTTCGCTGTATGACTTTCTATGTTTGTTTTCCACTTGTTTTTCCAAAGGTTTTAAGGTGACGATCATTTATTATGGGTGAAATTTTATTGTGGGTGAAAGTGAGTTGAGATGGATGGGATTGGTTTTTTCTAGAATATTTCAATGTTTTTGGTATTTTGAAAATGTTTTGAGGTTGTTTTTGGTCTTTTTGACTGTTTATGTGGATGTGTTTGTTCTTTGAATTTTTTGAGGTTGTTTAGGGTTTTTTGAATATTTGAGGCTTTGAATGTTTTCTATTATTTTTGGATTTTCAAATTTCAAATGTTTATGTTTTCTAAATATTTGGATTTTTTGGATTTTTGAGATTTTTTGATGTTTTTGGATTTTTGCTAGAGTTTTTTAAATGTTTAGGGGTTTTCTGAGAATGTTGAGCTTCGACCAAGAACCTAACCTAAAGACCTATCTTAGGGGCCTCAGGGTATGATCAAAGATTAGCCTTGCCTATGTTATACACGCAGATACCACGTAGTTCTACTAACTCTAATAATTTACAATATGAACAGACGAGAGATGACAGTTAATTATGATAGATTGCTAAAGGACTAACCAAGGTGTCTTGGGGGCACATCAATGATGGCCATTCCTACATTCAAGTTCAGAGACGACGTAGTTCAACAAAGAGACATTGGTTTTTAGATTTTCAATGTTCAACTTTTTTAGGGATTTTGATGTTTTTAGGATGTTTTTGGATTTTAGCCTTTATAATTTTTTGAATGTTTTTGGGTTTTAGCCTTTACAATTTTCTGAATATTTTTGGATTTTTACTATACAGGATTTTACAAATGTTTTTGGATTTTCTAGATAATATTTTATGAATGTTTTTGATGTTTTCTAATAAGATGTCCCATGACCTCAAGATATACATGAACTTGATTGTGACACATAACAAAATGCCCCTAGTGTTATATGCTAGCCTACTTTGATAAAGGCAGGACAGACTGACCTTGGGAATATGCCAAGTAGTACTAAAGAGTTCATGATACCTTATAGTGACAATCCATGATAAGGACATGAATGAGGGATGAATGGTTATGCAAATAATGATAGGACAAAAGAGCCAAAGAATAGATGAAGATGCTTTATTTATGCAAGGTGCCTATTTGCTAGGTTTTCACCATATTACTTGCCCAAAGTGCCATCGAAGTGATTTTCACTAGAGGATGAATTTTTTCTTTACTTTTTTCATTCCTTTTTCTCATTTTTTTTTATTTTGATCATTTTTATATTTTTTTATATTTTATAATTTACACCCTTCATGTTTAGGCATAAAACTTTTTGAGATGCAAGCTATTGATTGGATCCTGCAAGGGTTCACCTTAAGGGGTTAACAGTTGGTATGGTACTGTTCCGTAGCTTGTTGTGATGATAAAGGGACCTAACTAGTTAGGCTCAAACTTTCCTTTGTTGTCTTGATCTAGAAGGTTCTTTTGATTTTGATTTAAGACAAGATCACCTACTTGGAATGAACAACATTTGATTCTCTTGTTATAGCTTTGTTTCAGTTAGTTTTGATATACTTGCAAATGATTAAGGGAATCAAGATGGCATTCATCCATAAATTCTAGCTCCTTTAGTCGAGACACTTTTTATGCTTCCTCAGTTATCAGATTCTTTAGTCACTCACAATGATGGGAGTTCAACCTCAATAGGAAAGATGGCTTCTGATCCATAGACCAGAGAGAAAGGGGTAGCACCTGTAGGTATGTGGATACTGGTTCGATAAGCCTAAAGAGTGGGATTTAGATGTAGATGCCAATCACGACCAACTTCATTAACTATTTTCTTTAGGATTTCAGGATAGTTTTGTTCATTTCTTCTACTTGGCAATTGCCTTGAGGATAGTATGAGGCAAAGAATCGGTGTTGGATTTAATATTGAATCTTTGGCATAGCTCGTTTACATCCTGATTCTTGAATGGTGTTTCGTTGTCTAAGATGAGGGTTTGTGGTACACTATAATAAAAAATTAGGTAATTTAGGATAAACTTGGCTATCTACTTCCCTGTTATGTAGGCAATAGGAATGGCTTCAACCCACTTAGTAAAATACTCAATGGTGGTTATGATAAACTTATGGCCATTGGATGAGGTTGGAGTGATTTTTCCTATGAGTTCAAGTCCCCACTGTGAAAAAGGCCATGGTGTGATCATGGGTTGTAACTCTTGAGCTAGAGCATGAATCAAATCCCCATGTTGACACTGGATGCATTTCTCCACATACTGATGAGCTTCTTTTTCCATGGTTGGCCAATAGTACCTCGTCCTCAAAAATTTCTCAGCTAATGTCATACTGCTAGCATGGGACCCACATATGCCATCGTGTACTTCTGTTAAATTAATTAAGGCTTCCTCTTGGTTAAGGTGTCGTAATAATGTCCCTTCGATGCTTTGACGGTAAAGGGTATCACCTAGGATCACAAATCAGGATGCCTTTTTGACAAAGGTCCATTTAAGGTTTGGGGTGATATCTAATGGAAGGGTTCCTCTGTTAAGATAAGTAAAGATGTCATGGTACCATGGGGATCTAGGACCAACAATGACACATGATATAATTATTGCCATGGTGTCTGCTTCTCTATTGTTCATGCGAGTTATCTATTCAAAAGTTATTTCTATAAAAATATCTTTGAGATTCTCCACCATCTTCTTGTAAGGAGTGAGCTTGTTATATTTAGTTTGATAGTCATCATTGACTTGGTTGATAACTAGTTGTGAGTCTCCATAGACTTTCATCTCTTGTATTTTCCATTGAACTACTATCTTGAGACCTATGATCAAGGCTTCGTATTCAACAATGTTATTGGTACATGGGAATGATAGCCTGCATGACTTTGGGATGCAATCACCTTGAGGGGTGATGAAAAGAATGCCTGATCCTGATCCATGTTGGATGAATGATTCATCAAAGTACATCTTCCATTGAGCTGTGACATTAATAAGGAACATTGATTCATTAGGTAACTTGGATATTAAAGGGTTCTCATTATAGATGGGTGCTTCTGCTAGCTAGTCTATGATCACTTGTGCTTTGATTTCTTTGTGTTCCACATAATCTATGTCAAACTTTTTCAAGATCATTGCCATTTGTCTTGTGAGGGTTTCTTTGGATAAAAAATATTTTAATTGATCAATCTTTGTGATGAGCTTGATTTGGTGTGACATGTAATACCTGAAATTTTTTGAAGCGAAAACTAATGCTAGACATGTTTTCTCAATGAGTGAATAGTTCATCTCATAGCCTACCAAGGTTCTACTAATGTATTATATGGCTCTTTCCTTTCCGTTTTCATCATGTTGTGGTAAAAGAGCTCCTAGTGTTGCTGGTGTTGCTGAGATGTATTGGATTAGTGGCTTGTTTGGTATCAACGACATGAGTACTGGAGGTGTTAGTAAATAATCCTTGATCTTTTGGAAAGATTTATCACATTTTTCATCCCACTTGTAAGTTATCCCTTTATGGAGAAGATGTGAAAATGGATGAATCTTATTTGATAGTTGGGCTATGAACCTTCTGATGGATTGCAACCTTCCTTGTAATCCT
Organism: Sequoia sempervirens; assembly: GCA_007258455.2. NCBI lineage: Eukaryota > Viridiplantae > Streptophyta > Pinopsida > Cupressales > Cupressaceae > Sequoia > Sequoia sempervirens. The sequence continues at coordinate 21,410 of VDFB02167808.1, forward strand.
CTCATCTATTTCAATTTCTATTGTGGTTCCATGTCTAGGATGGATCTTACCTTTCTATCCCTCTTTGTGAAATGATAAAGCCAAGAAGTTTCCCCAATGTGACCCCAAACACACTTTTTGGATTTAATTGTACCTTGTATTCTTCAAGCCTGTCAAAGATAGGTCCTATGACTTGTATGTGATCACTTCTCTTTGATTTTTCCAAAATATCATCTACATAATCTTCAACTATTTTATGGATCATGTCATGAAAGATGAGGGTCATTTCTCTTTGATAGGTAGCTCCTACATTCTTCAACCCAAATGACATCACATTCCAGTAGTAGGTTCCTCATGGACAAGTAAAGGAAGTTTTATGTTGATCCTCTTTGGAAATTATGATTTGATTGTAGCCTAAAAAGCCATCCATGAGTGAAAACATTTCAAGCCCAGTTGTTAAATCCAAAATGAGATCAATGTTGGGAAGAGGGAAATCATCCTTAAGACATGCCTTGTTCAAATCTCTAAAATCAGTACATATTTTGATGCCCCCAGTGGGTTTTGAGACTGGTACTAGGTTTGAAACTCACTTAGGATAATCTATCATTCAAATGAATCCAATTTCAAGAAGCTTTTGTAGTTCTAGTTTAATCAATAGTGCTCTCTGAGGGTGCATATTCCTTAATTTATGCTTGACTGGTTTGGTGTCGGGATAAACTGCTAAGTGATGCACAACCACTTATGGATCAAGGACTGGAATATATGTATATGACCATGCAAAGTTGACTCTTCTCTCTTTAAGGAATGTTGCAAGGTTCTTTTGTTCTTCATCTAACAAGGATTCAACATAAAAGTTAATCTTAGGTGCTTCTTCTATTCCCACATTAACTAGAGTATCCTTTTCTGCTAGTACTACATTGTACTAAGGAGGAGATTGAATCTTTCATCCTTGGGTGCCTCAGAGAGGTTTTCACTGTTAGATGTGTCCTTTATTTTTACTATTTTGGGACCAGAGAGTGCCACTAGGTGGTTTTCACTCAAGGATCTGCATGTTAATTATATTTCATTTATTTTGTGATTGAAGGATTCAATTGTCTCCCCATAGTATGCCCCTATATCCAACTCTATGTCAAAGTTTGCTTTGTGATCTTCCCATGATAAGTTATCTTGGATTCCCATGAATCCTGAGATCACTTCATCATTTTTGAATAAATCTAGAACCAGTGGTCCTTTTTGTTCCATGTCAATGAGTTGCACGTATACTAGGTGTATTTTAGTTGGTTGATTGTTTGAGACAAAGGATGTTATGGATATCATGAAGAGGGTGTTGTTCTCAAATAGGTCAACAACATCAAGGGGAAATTCATCTAAGGTTGTATCATGCAATGTAGGTGACCAAGAGGAATCCTCAACTTTTTTAGCAACAATACCTTTGCTAATAAGTGTGACCTTGCTAGTAGTACAACCTAAGCCAAGATTTTTTAGTCATTTCTCAAGAACGATGGGTTCTAGTAAACCATTGTAATTTTGTCCTAGCTTTTCATTAGTTGTAGACCTTTTTTGTCATCCCTTTTTTGTCATCTTCCATGGGAATAACAAGAACATGTCATTCATCTTGATAGAGGAGTTTAGAGATATCTTTCTCATTATTGTCTTCTTGATTCAAGTCTCCCCACTTGGTGAAGGTACTAGCTTCCATCTTGATTATTTCTAGTTCTTTGATGCTAGATGTAGGTTTACCATGAGATTGAGGAGAAATAGGTAACTCTCCTAAGACAAAGGTTTCTTTTAATAGTTTGTAGCTTCCACAACCATCATCCTAAATCACTGCTTTGATGTTGAGTATGTTTTTGACAATGGGAACTTTTGATGCTGAGGTAGAGGCTAGAGATGATGAGTTAATAAATGAGCTTGATGGTGTAGTTCCTTAATCATTTTTGGGTATTTGTGGGATTTTATAGAGCTTGGCCTCAAGACTCTCACAATAGTAGAAAGGGTTAGGATCTCCATGGATAGTGATTTCTCTTCCTTCAAAAGGAAACTTCATGCATTGATGATAGGTTGAAGCTACAACTTTCAAAGCATGGATCCAAGGTTAGCCAAGTAGTATGTTATAAGGAAGATCAAGATCACGTACTTGGCATGTATTTTCTGCAATAAGAGGTCCCACTTGGATTGGAAGTGCAATGATTCCTTGTAATACCTATTCTTGGTCATCATATGCTCTTATGGTGGTACTCTTTGTCTTCTCAATAGTATCTTCTGAATAGCCTAGATGCTTGATCAAATGCAGGGTACAAATGTTCAGACCAACACCTCCATCTACCAAAACTCTTTTGACCTTGTTTTTATGAATGGCAACCTGAAGGTGTAAATCATGGTTATGAGATGGTTGTGATGGTAAATCTTGCTCAAAGAAGGTGAGAAAATGGTTGGCGATATGCCCTACCATAGCTTGAAATTGATCAGTATCAATGTTCTCGGGAACAAATGACTCATACAAGGATTTTTCTAGTATTTCCCTATGTGCAGGAGATAACCTTATGAGTTCTAAGATTGATATCTGAGTGGGGATCTATTTAAGATGATCTACAAGATTGTACTTTCTAGGATTAGATGTGGGAAAAGTAGGTTGTGTCTTAGATTGAGCGTGACAACTCCTTGAATGGTTATTTTTCTATGTCATGTGATGACTCCACATTCTGTACTAGCTCCTTTGATGGTGACAACAATGATAATGCTATCATAGGAGGCAACTACATTGGAATAAGTATGCTAAAAATTGGTGTAATCCTTAGCTTTGTCATTTTTGTTTGCTTTATTAAGATCAGGCATAGGGGTCTTGTATATCTTGAGATCCTTTTTCCCAACTGGTACCTCAATAGATATGGTATCATTCTCTATGAAATCCTAGATGATATTCTTGAGTTTCATGCAGTTTGTGGTTTTATGTCCTTTGATTTTATGAAAGTCATAGAGATCACACTCATTGTACCAGGATGGCTTTTCTTGTGGTTCTTGGTAGTTTTCAAAGTTAGGAAGTGTTATCTAATTTGACTCTACCAGTTTCTTCATGATTGTCTCAACGGGTTCTGATAACTATGTGTACTTGCATTTGGGATAGTTTTTCCTATTATTGGTTTTCCTCTATTATATGTTGGTGTTACATATCTGATTTTTTTGAGGTGGTAACACTTTTTGCACAGTTGGTTGGATGTTACAAACTTGATAGTTATTGGGTCTAGGAGCACTTAGTATGACCTTAGCATCTACCACACTGTCATTTGTTACATTCTTGTTCTTAGCCCATACACGAGGTTTCTCATTTGAATTGGTTGAAGGATGGTTCTCTTTGTAATCCTAAGTATTTCCTTGGGAGATTAGGGCTCTTTCAATGTTAAGGTCTCGTAGAGAAAACTCATCATATGATGTGATACATTGCATTTTCAAGTGGAATGATACATTTGGATCAAGGTTGGCTATAATGATTCCCACTTGTTGTTCGTCAGGAAGAGGCCACTTGCTTTTACTAGCTCTTTGTCTCCATCATTGTAAGAAATTAGTGAAAGTTTCTCTTGGATTTTGTTTAACAGTGTAGAACTCTTCTAGACTAACATCCATGTCAAGATTGAAGGAGAAGTGATCAATGAATTTTTTAGTGATTTCTTGAAAAGTTTTGATACTAGGAGAAAAATGAGAAAACCAATCCATAGCAGTACTTGTTAAACTTCGAGGGAAGAAGCGCATTAGATATGAATCATTGTAAGCGAATTCCATGCACATGACATTAAATTCTTTGATATGGTCAACAAGACTTCCTCTCCCTCTGTATTTATCAAATTTGGGGATTTCAAAACCAGGAGGGAATGGTATCATTGCTATGTTTCGATCAAATGGGTAAGGACACAAGTTCTGTGTATGATGCTTCTTTGTCTTGCCCATGCAAAGGTCCTACATTTCTTGTGAGAGTACTTTCAATTGTTATGCTATATTTTCTTTTAGATTGGGTGGAGGAACATATGGTGGGGTGAGAGATGAGTTATATGGGGTATATGAAGGTGTGAGATATTGTGAAAGTGATGAATATGTTCATGATGTGTTTGGATTGGCAATTTTCATATGAGGATAATAGGATCCTTTTTGTTGTTGTTGGGCAATGTTGAGCTAGTAAGGCTTGATGTTGAGCTTGTTGTTGTTGTTGCACCACTAGGGCTTGTTGTTGGGCCTGCTATTGCTACTATGCTAATAAAGTTTCTTGTTGTTGTTGTACAAATTGTTGTGCTGCTAAGGCTGCTTGTTGAGCTTGATGCTTTTGTTCTGCTAGGGCTACTTATTGAGCTTGATGTTATTGTTGTGCTAGGGCTACTTATTGAGCTGCTAAGGCTGCTTGTTGTGCTTTTTGTTGTTGTGCTAAAGTTGTTTGCTATTGTTATTGTTGTACAATTTTTTGATAAGTTTTTTTTACTTGTTGTAGAGCTAAAGCATGTGCTTGTAATGTGGGATCAGGTGGTTGTTGAGACATTTGTGAAGGATTATGGATATTGATGTTTTGAGTGGGTAGTGGATTGCTGGTGAAAGGTGGAGGGTTCCCTTGGTTTAACATTCCTTGCAATATGGTAGAATAAGGTGGAGGAATGTATGTTTGAGGTCTTGATTGATTTGGCATAGAAAAGGGAATTATTGGAAATGATGATGTCATTAAATTTTGCAATGGAAACAACACACTAGGACATTGAGTCCATTAATTGAAAAGATTCCCTTGTCCTATGTCTTGAGAATTTCCTTGTGCAAAA
>VDFB02167809.1:0-36048 GCA_007258455.2 Sequoia sempervirens
CTTTTGAAAGCGAGCACGAAACAATTTTGCTCAATTTTGCATCCTTTAGGTTCATTTAGTTGTTACCATAGTTGTCTTCAATTAGAGTTTAGCTTCATCATAGGGTACATATCACCTTGCATTAGACTTTTAGAGAGGTCACTTTTACAAACTTTAGGAGTAGTCTACCATCTATACTCTAGAAAGGTCATAGTGTCAACGAAATCTATCATTGAACCTAGTCTTATCATCATATACTTTGTCCTACAGAGAGTCGTCCTAGCTCATCAGTCTAGTTAGGAAACTCAACTTGTCTTTGATCTTCGTCCTACATTGGTTCCTTGACTTAACTAAATTGACACTTTGGTTTGACTTTAGGTAGTTGGTCCTTCCACCTTGAGTTTATAGAATTGATCATTTTAGGGTCTCATTTAGACTTCTTGCACCCTTGGAGTCCAGACTAGTATCATCATAGGACATCCCTTATTTTGCATAAGAAAACCCCAAAAACATAGAATAGAGTCATACAGTTTCTAGATATAGTTTTGCATTTCCCGCATATTGAGCTTGTCTTACATGGTTGAAACTAGGTCTAATAGAAGAGAGAGAGAAAACATGTCGAACCCAAGCGAGTTCATCAACCCATTTTCTTCAAGACCTCATAAGACTCTATTAGACAAATTTACCACTAGAAACACTCAAGGACATGTTACAACAGAAGATATAGAGGCTGCCGCACATGACCCTGAGTTTGCCTCTTTTGTAGATGAGTACCTAGCAAACGATCGTCAACAGTTCTTAGGAAAATTGCTAGCTGAAGGTGCTACCTTACCTCTAGGATTTGATATTAGTACCTTACAAACTCAACCTACACAAGGGACAAATACCACGACTGCTAGTACTACTATACCTCAAGTCAGCATGACTATGCCATCTAGCATGTCTACACAGAGTACGACAGTCCATACATCCCCATTTGGTACACCTACAATGACATCGAGATTTAGTTTCACTACGGGGGCTTCATCATCTATTCCCTTTGGTCCTATTAGCGGGAGTAAAAGACCTAAAACATCAGCCCATACATCTTATGTCGGTGTCACAAATGCGCAATCAACAACCACACCTACTGCTAGCATTATAGGTACCTTACCACAGTCGATGGCCATACCTAGTGTTCAGGTCACTAGTACTATACCAAGGATTACACAAATAGGAGGCATTCCCTCCTTCCAATATGGCAATCAAAATCCACCTTTCCAGACTAGCAGTCAAAACCAATTTACATCGGTTCCGAATCAGAACCCCTTTTCACAGATTGGTAGTCAGAATCTGTCTACCCAGATTCCAAGCCAAAACTATTTCACATCGGTTCCGAATCAGAATCCCTTTGTACAGAGTGGTACTCAGAATCCATTTACACATAATCTAGGACAACATCAATCTATGTCGATTCCAAACCAGAATACATTTACCAACATTCTGAATCCAAATCCACCTCAGATGCCAACGTTCAATCAAAACCCATCACGAGACTTTGGATTTCAGAATACATACATGGATCTGCATAATCCTTCTAGCACATCTTTGACTCAAGTTGACGTCCTACAAACACAAATGCAGGCATTACAAACGCAAATGGACAACATGTCAGTGTCAACTAAGAAATCATTTTCACCAAAGGACATATGTCCATTTCCTTTTGATAGATCATTGTACATGACACCTTTCCCTCATGAATTATGTCATGCCAAATCTTCCCACAAGTACAATGGCAAACGCAATCCAGTTGAGCATATCAGGGAATTTTCTACCATATGCATTGATGTTGCTTACGACCCCACGTACCTTATGAGGCTATTTCCACGAAGTCTTGTAGGGGTTGCACTAGAATGGTTCTCGGGTCTAGATTCTGGCATTAGATCATGGGGAGAACTAGTTGAGAAATTTGTGGAGCAATTCTCCTTCCACATTGACCATGAGATAAATATAGCAACCTTGTGCCACACAACACAAGATGAAGGTGAAACATTCATTGCTTTCTTCTAGAGATGGAGAACTATTGCTAGTAGATGTCCTGTCGAGATACCTGAAAAACAAAAGGTTACAATGTTTCAAGAAAACCTTCATCCAAAACTCAGGAGTAACTTAAGGGTTCATTGCTGCATATCTTTTTCGAAACTAGTGGAAAAGGGGGTGATAATAGAGAAGGATCTCATTGAAAAGGGTGAACTCAAGATGGCAACACCCAATCGAAACGATTAGTACCAAGAAACACTGCCATGAAACAAATTACGGTCGCAACAAAAATGTCATATTATTAAAGTGCTGGTTGATGCTAAAACATTACAGCGGGACCCCTCCTCTCATATTACAAGGACCTCATACTTTTGCTAGCTTACGCTTAATCGCGTCAATCAACCTCCCAACATGGTCCAAAACGCTCCAGCGTCCACCACCAAGGGAGATTCGAAGCATTAGAGTTCCTCCACTTAGGGAACCCATTGGTCGGTGTTCAGCATTTATTACAACACAATATATACAAGCTGCAGGAACCAAGACAATATGATCGGAGACGGTTTAAACTAACTTAATTGGGATGAAAATAGCAGCTTTTGTGATTATCATAGGACTAGGGACACCAACCTACAAAGCTGTCGACAAGTAGAAAGGAGCATCATAGGACTTGTTGACAAGAGAGAATCATTGAAGTTAGTGGACAAAAACAAAAGACATCGAACACTGATCATCAAGTCTTTTCAGATCCACTACATGACCATGGGAAAGGAACTGTCCCCAGTTCGAGTACTAAGACCAATATGTTAGCCAATTATGCGAATATAAAACATGACTATGATAGTGGCAAAATCATTCATTGCCTTCGCGCCGCCAAGGACAACATCAATACCTTCACCTATTCTAATCCGGAGCTTGACTGGGACATATTTTCTTTGATTTTCTTTGACACAACGCCTAAACGACATTGTATCAAAGAGGGGCAAATGTAGACACCGAAATCTGGTTATTAGCCTGCGACTTCCATATTCTGCATAATTCTTATTCTTCATGGTCATGATTAAATAATGTCAATTATTTAATTAATTCATCTTTTATTAATTCATCTATTAATTAAATAATCTCAATTATTTAATTAATTCACTTCTCTTTATTCTATCTAATTAATTAAATAAACGCTTGTTATTTAATTATGTTACTAATTAACCTTCTTCTTGTTAAATTAAATAAATCATTATTTAATTTACTCTTTATCATATTTCAACTATAATTAAATAAATTCACTTAATTTATTTGCAATTATTCATTTAGTCCACTTTTGCGTCACTTAATTGATAAATCTTATTTTATTTGGTATCCTTCGAATAATGAGTCTCTTGAATTAAGTTCATTTTTTTGGTCATTAGGATTTGACACAACACGTTTCCTCTATATTTTTAGATAATTATGTAGGTTATCTAGTATTCACTTTTACTCAGCTTTCGGCATCTATTTTATCGTTGGGTTAACTGTGATTTAGTAATAGGTGGCGTCTTGAGTAATCTCTTAACCCGTCTAATCATGCAATGTCGTCCGCTAACTCCAATTGAAGGTGTACATGCAGTTAATTAAATATTCTTATTTAATTAATTAAGTGTTGTCGTCTTGCGTTGAGCGAGTTGCTTTAATCAATCTTCATCTTGTCATGCAAAAGATAGCTGCTATATTTTGAATCCGAGCTTAATCTTTAATTCTATTTCTGATTCAATAAGAATTCTATCAGTTATCTGAATGCATGTCTAATCAATCAATCTCAACCGTCTGTTGATCTTTCAATCTTGACCTATCATTCGAATAATCAATTTTCTATAAATTGATTTGTCATTCTTCATTCCAATCTCTCTCGCGAATTTGTTAACTTTTGAGAGCACTTTTGTCTTGAATCTTCGATATTTTGCTAATCACTATCTTAGGCTATACTTGCACGAACTTGAAAATTTGAGGGCAATTATACCACACAAGCGAAATGGAGAAGGGCAATCCAGATAATTCATGGAAATACGTTTGAAAATTGGTGAGATTGTTCTAGTTTTAATTACGTTTTTACTTTCCCATGTTCTTTGTTGCTTAACGTATGAATTTGCATGTTAGATTTAGTATTTATATGCGTGTGTGCTTCTAATCTTCTTTCTGGTGTGTCTATTGTGCAAAGCTCTTATTTCAGACGTTACAACAAGGAGCCAATCCAGAGAATCTATGCCTGCGGGGCATGAGCAGAGTCCCTTCAACATTTTAAATGACATGCCAACGTTCCAAAATAACTATGGAAAACTTATTGAAGTTGATTCAAGTGAGCATTCTGAATTAGGCCTACTAAAACCTTGCCGTTGTAGCTGCAGTCTTCAAATATGTAAGTCAATATATAATTTAGTTCTGCAAGCTAATATTTACAATGTTAGCAAATGATGAGTTGAATTGCTGTCACAACAGGGATCTATGATAGTTCCGAATTACAATACAAGGGCCATTAAATTTGGCATAGTTGTGAGTGGTGAGGGGATCCTGGAAATGGCATGCCCACATCTTGCAGGCAGGGGAGGGCAATACGAAGAAGGGCAACAACGACACATCTCTTACAAAAAAGTGAGGGCAAGATTGACACCAGGCACTGTATTTTTAGTTCCAAGAGGCCATCCAAACACTGCAATTGCTTCTTCTGGCCGCCCACTTCGCATCTTGTGCTTTGAGATCACTGACCATCGCAACATAAAGCAGTTCCTTAAAGGTAAATAACTTGTAGAAATACAGTTTTAAAGAATAAATGTAATGGAGACAAGGTTGTTGATTTATGCGTTTTGTATATTTGCAAGAAGAAACAATGTACTTAAAGGTATAGATAAGAGGGTTCTTGGAAGATCTTTCGGGATATCTCCAGAAAAACTGAGTCGAATTTTGGAATCATAGAAGAGTGAAGTGATTGTGAGAGGACCCAATCAGATGGATAGGGAGGAAGGGGCGATGAGCTTCTAAGCTTACTAGTATATAATTAAACTATATGTAGACATATATATACAATAATGAATGTATGGAAGTGAATATTTTGATCTAAGTCTCTCCAAGTTTGAAGACAGGAATTTTCTTTGGCTTATTTGAGACTATATTGATGAGATCCCAAGGACAGGTAATCAACTATATGCATTAGAATGTGTTAGAAATATATTTTCTCTTTTCGAGAAAAGAGATGTTCTGGATTCTCCTAGAGATAGATATCACAACTCTAATTTAATTAAACGTCACACTAGATCACCTTCGTATATACCTATAATCATCATGCCACAACCTTCCCACATGTACCCTAAAATTATGGTGTCCATAATTGTGGTGAAGGAATTTGAACTTGGATTATGCTTTTATAAGTGTTGTTCTATTTCCATTTCCACAAGAAACTTTGAAACTGGGCCAGTCACGTAACTATCAGGTGACTTAGTCATTAGACCACAACCCCAGGACCAACTTTTTTGTGTTAATGTTGTTAGATCCTCTCCAATTTTGTATTACTCACTCTCGTCTTACACTCTTTTAATGCCAAGGACTTAGGTCACTAAGTCAACTCTAAGCAGTTTCGCTTTCTGCAAAATTCACATGGGACCTCACTTGGCCTCATTCGAGTGTGGTACGCATTCCTATGGACATCAATGCAGGTGATCATTATTGTCAAGGAAATAGCTCTGCCTTGCTATCATAATATTGCTTGCTGGACTGGTTTGTCCTCCATTTCATTGACACCATGTAGACATATTTTTCATTTAGATGACAACTATTATTTGAATGTTTAGGTCTTTGACTGCCAAAGTATATTTGTTGGATATTTTACTTTATTTTTTTATTAATGTTGAAATTGAACACAAAAAAATTAATTTTTAAAATCTCTTCAAAAAGACATTATCTTCTTTTTCCCTTGGTTAATCTTGGATGAGATTATGAGTTGATGTGGGATAAGCTTGAACCACATTCTTAAGATTTTCATTTTAAACTGAATGTTACTCAAATGAAAATTGAGTCCCTATTGGATGTTGTCTATGCCATTCCAACAACAATACTCTACTTGTTGGAGGGGTTGCAGGAAATAATAAATTGTGATAAAACAATTAAACTTCAGTTCAAAAATGCATCTTTCATGGGCTCCCCTACATCCACACTAACTGTCATGTGCATAAGAGAGCAAAAATGTTTAAGCTTTTTAAGTTTTGTTCTCGACAAGTTTGGTGACCTAGGTAATCACAATTATGGCACTTCTATTGAAATACTAGAAGTTCACATTGTGTATATTTCCTGCTTATGCAATCAAATTTGTTAACAACTACCAAACAACTAAAATGTTCCTCACCCTATGTTTGAAAACAAACTCTAACTCACAAACAATATTTTCGCTTAAAAGGTTGAAAAGGACTAAAAGATCTTGTCTCGTGCTCAAAAAACTTCGTCACCCCCTCCCTGAAAACAAACTTTAACTCAACCAATATTTTCTATTAGCGTAACCCTTGCACCCCTTTCTAGTGCAAGTGCTAGTATATATCTTAAAAGAAATATTATTAATTTATGATTTTAGTAAATATTTTATTGCACAAAAATATAACTTAAATGTACAATCTATTATAAAGATTTTTCACATGATAAGTCCACAACTAAAATCAATTTAAAATTATAAAATGCACTTTTATTTTTTAATATTTTTAAAAATAAACACCTGGAAAAAGATATCTCTCCGGGTTTCTATATATATTATTAATAAATAGTATATATATGCTAGTTATTATGACCATCTATTTCAAAACGGAATCGCAGCACTTACGGCTATTATTTGGCGTGCACCATTGTTACATTATGGGGGTGTTGTGTCTTGATTGAGCCCACATTTCCACCATAACAATACGTGGGAGGCGATGCATGTGGCCTTCATCTGCCCTTTACTCGTGGGCTTCATTTTAGGAAAGCTAATTGAAATGGGATTGAGTTTTGCAAATAAGAAAAAGGTTTAACAGTTCAATTTGTTGGTGTTGGAAACAATGCCGCAAACACTACCTCAGTGGAGGAGGAAATGCTACTAAAAATACTGCACAACAATGCAAATTGCAAGTATTTGTGTAAGTGTGGGTTAAGGAGGTGTACAACATTTTCAACATTTTCTCCATTGTTTTTGCTGCGAATACTTATTATTCTTGTGCTTGCTTGTTTTCAATTTTGTCAAAGCTATGCGCAGTTTGGGTTTTGAGTTGAGATTTTGGGGTTATGCATCGTTCGCTTCCTATGTAAAGTGCTTAAGATATATTATGTGGAGGGAATGGACGCTGTTTGAATTTCACATGATGCTCAAACAGTGTCTTGTAGGGTTTTAAGAGAAGTGTGGTTTCTGTATCATTATTTCATAATTAGTTAATAGGCTACATATAGTATGAGGTTTCGACTGGAAACAAGTCTCACGCTGTGAAACAGCATCTACATTATTGTTAAACTGCAAAATAATTGGTTTTCAGTTGCCTACTTTTTCTATTCACCCAGAATTCTCATAGTGCACTTTAATAAATCTGGCATATTTAAATCATATAAAATCTACTCAAAGCAGTGGCGTATCTGATCTGATTTGATTTTAAAATATCTATACCTGTGAAACAGCATCTAGATTATTGTTAAACTGCAAAATAATTGGTTTTCAGTCGCCTACTTTTTCTATTCACCCAGAATTCTCATAGTGCACTTTAATAAATCTGGCATATTTAAATCATATAAAATTTACTCAAAACAGTGGCGTATCTGATCTGATTTGATTTAAAAATATCTATACCCATAAATGCGAAAGCAATGTCATATCGAATCTAATTTGATTCTAAAAATATCTATTTATCATATTCTATAAATTCTTGTGTTCAAATGCTTTACTTTATCACCGATGCACAGGGTCGTTATGTTCCAGTGTTTTATTTCCCGAACACGTTGATTTTTTTTGTTGGCTCAATGACTTTGCCTTTGACAGAGTCGTATGCATCATTCACCTTGTCCTTCATGGCCCGGGAGCTTCTAGCCTGTCCAGACATTCTCAAAGGTCTTGTTGCTAGAAGAGTCAAAAAAATTGTTTGGCCATGGCCAACTCTGTGATCTCTCTGTAATTTTCCAGAACTTTGTCTTTTAAAGTTTTATTTTTTACTTATCTCAATCTTTGGATACCATCTTCCTATATTTTCAATTTTTTTTTAGTATTTACCCTGTTTGGGCAAGATTGATGGTTGCAGTTGGACAGCACTTGTTTCTCTTTTCTGTCAAGGTTCCCAATAAAAATAAATTTAAGGTCAATGCAGGGAATTACCCTGTTTCAGATGCTGATGAATTATTTTAAAGGAGATATCTCTATGATCATGGGAATTTATTTCTAAATTTTAGTATTTCAAAACTCAATGACTTAATTTAATTTTCTTGTATCTTGACTCCTTAATTAATTATTTAACCTAGATGAATTCTAAAAGACTTTATGTATCTTAGGCAGAGGGGATTCCATTATCCCTGACCATGTTAAATTTCTTTGACTTGGGAAAAGGAAAATCAAGGTATTCCCTATCTCGATGCTTTGCTTGTTTGCTGCTGTGATTCAAATGAGATTTGCTAAAATCAGCTCTATCAGAGATAATGGACCATCAATCACCCTTTCAATGAAACGTGGTGTAGCTCTCAGTAAACGTGGAGCATTGGGCCAGTGAAATATGGAATACATGCAGTTTGACAACCGATGCAAAAATTAAAAGTGAACAATTAAACAATAAAGGTCAAGGTTTATGTTTTCTCCCATTTATTGTGGCCCTACCCCTCTAATAGGGATTTAATGGACACCTTAGATATTTCACAACTTAGCCCCCAGACCACTAAAAATTGTGCCGTATGGTACAAGATGGAAAATTCGGTGGGCCTATTCTGTTACTTTTTTAGTTGATTGGTCCGACTCCTAACTTATTACGAGAGTCCGCTGTGTCATCACCCTAATTGCTGCCATAATCCATTCAATTCTTCTTCGCAACCATTTACACTGTTAAAAGATTTGTATCGACATATAGTATAAATTATCCTTGAGATCTTAAGTATTCTTAAACAGTGAGCTCTGAACATCAAGATTATTAATCATCTTAAAAGCTTCATGACTCTGTTGTGGTGTGGAGAATGTGATGAGAGTCTCAGGGTTTGATAAAGGGTTGAATCTCAGTTCTTGCATATTATCTTCATCTGATCTTCTTTTATCGCTGGTGTTGTTTCTCTCCCATCGTATTGTCTGAGAGATTATCTCAGGTACTATAGATTCTATGTTTGACTTGACCACCATTCAATGTAAGTCGTCAAATTAGCTCCACACTTAAGTACCCAGGGTTCTAAAATCTACCCTGCAAACCATACAAACCTACATAACTAACTCAGGTTTCTCACAGCCACAAGTGATAAGCGTCATATATCCTTGGAATATGGAATCCTAATTTCTAGAAATTAATCGTTCTGTCGATTTCAGTGAAGTTGTAGGTTGGAAGCTGGGATCTACTCCACAACACTACCAGAAGATGCGGAGAAGTACTTTTTGGAGATCTCAAATTCATTCAGCTACTACTATGTTGAGAAGTTTAGCCATATTTTAAAAGGTTATTTTATTAAGTAATGTGGGTTGCATGTCATACTTATTTTCGACAATTGAACAATGTGAAGGGCCACACACAACTCTTTTTCGACAATTGAACAATGTGAAGGGCCACACACAACTCTTTTTCGACAATTGAACAATGTGAAGGGCCACACACAACTCTTTTCTTTGCATTGAACCCTACATTGAGGTTCTATATGCATTCTTTTTGAGCCATTGATCTATAGCCCAAGTTTAAAAGTTTTAACTCAACATTTGTGCCTGTAAGGTTTATGAATGATAGATAAGTGATAGGATAATGGCATTGCCAGAGGAAACAAGGGTTTTGTCATGGAGATTTTTTAGTTGCACGAGGATTTGGTCATCGATCTAGCCAGTTGTCTTTGTTCTTTTTTAGATGTAGGCTTGTTTTAATCTTTTGTCTACTATTCTTTTCTATAATATAATTTCAACAAACGTAAAAATAATTCGGTGGCACCATCTTCAAACATGAACCCGATGATGATGACATGGAGAGTTATGAGAAATTTTCTCTGTGTTACAAGGGGACACTTGTTCAAGTGATGAGCTACCACTTATTCAAGAATAAAAACTCATCAAATTTTTCATTTTATTGAGTACAACTTAGATTTTTTTTTTTTTTCATTTTTCAACTCTCGCGTATAAGTTTTTAGGTTCTATTATGTTGAAGGGATATTCAACACTAGGGTTGATGCTCACCATCCGAATTTTACATTGATACAAAGACTGTGTACTATTTGGGGTTTGAACTTAAATTTGGATTATGTATCATTTTCTTTGTAATGTTTGAGTTGTAGTATATCAAGGGGATTGTTAGTGTGAGAATTGATGGGTGATGTTTGAGTTTTATGTTGTTCCAGGCACAACAATAGTTTTTGGTTCCAATGCTATGCTTAAATTGGGAGTTCTTAGTCATTAGCTTTAAAATTTAAATTTGTAACTGAAGGGCATATTCAGTGTTAGGCCTAATGAGTGTTGTTTGAGTTTTACATTGGTACAAAAATTGTGTTCAAGAGGTGATGTTCATAATGTATTTACTTTTTTTGATATTAGTGCATTCTTGTGATGGGATATTGTTCCACATTCATGCTCTTTTGCTTGTTATTATGTTAGTGATTTTGTCATGTCCCTAAAATTGTAATGTTGAATATGAGATATTGAAATACAAATATCAAAATCGAATAAATATCAAAATATAAAAATAAGTGGTTGCCATTATTATAATTATAATTGTCAAAATAATATCATACTTTTAAATATAAATATTAATAATATAAAATAAATATTAAATGTCATACAAAAAGAGATATAAAATAATATTAATAAAATACATCAAACAAGAAATATTTAAACAAAATATATTATCAGCAAATAAAGTCTTTAAAACAACAATTTATATTATCCATAAAAAGACAAAATCTACTTTGGTTTATTCACTTCGTGTCATATATAAGGTTCAGGCAGTTTCAAACAAAAAAAATTAAGCAGAAACTTATGAAAATATCACCACTGGCTGAAAGGAAAAGGAGAGGTTTGCAGATTGGAACACGCAGTGGTAATTTGCACATCAGACATCATCATTGGGTATTGGTTATTTATAAACTAGCATTTGCACCGGAGGGGGTGCAAGGGTTATGTTGATAGAAAAATATAGTAAAGTAAGAATGGGAGTGACATACAGTTTAGCACTTGTATAATATTGTTTGTATATTTGTACAAAGTGGATTTAATACATAGTTGGAGATACAGGTAAACACTAGTACCAGAACAAAGGCAAACACCAGTACCAGAACAAACAATTCTTTTGGAGATGCAGACACCAGTACCAAAACAAACAATATTTTAATCTCACAAAAAAAAATAGACATTACAAAAAGATAACGAGTGTATAACCATATCTATCATAGAATAAAGAAGTAAACATACAATGTGTTCATTCCATCTTGTTTGAATTATATAGAAAATGTCAGTAATATATAGAGAACACCTTTGGCATGTTTGCATACTCCGAAATTATACAATTTTGTTTGAATTAAATACAAATTATTTGTAATATATAGAGAACACCTCTAGCATGTTTTGCATACTCCTTTATCCTATGAAAAGAATATATGTATGTGTAAACTAAGATGGTATAATCCTCTAAATAGAAAAATACTAATTTATATTATGAGTTGATAGATATAGATCATGATAAAGAGTTGTTGTCAACACATAGTTATTAGAGTCCTTATGATAAAGAGTTGTTGTCAACACATAGTTATTGCGAGATTTGGATATCATGGATGTCAAAGTTTATGGTGGTGTATGTTGAGAGATATGAGATGTAGATTGATTGGTTGACAGTTTGGATCTTTTTTTTCCAAACTTGGGAGATGAGCAATGGTAGGTGGATATAGAGATTCGGTTGGGACAAACTTTTTCATATATCTTGTAGGCCGCTCTTGAAGCTTTCTTGTTCAGCCTTGGACTTTTTTGATGGATGAACTTCCCTTCTTGATTTTTTCCCCATAGTTTCTTTGACTAATGGAGTTGAAAGGGATGATTTTTTTTTGTATTTTTTGGTATCCATTTGAATTTTATTTGTCCATTTTACCTTAGATTTGTTCATTACTTTGATATACCTTGTTCTCATGTGGTTGGGCACAATTTGTGGATGGGATGATGCGTGGATGATGATTGAAGTTATGAATAGTTGTAGCATTGATAGTGGTTTTAACATAAGGAATCTACATTCTCCCCATGTTGGTGTTTGCACCAAAAAAGTTCCCTCTAGTGTTTAAGAGTTATCTTTATTCCTTAATTTCTATAAAACCAAGAAGTTGCACAAGATTTTTGATATTTAAAGTAGAAAACTCTTACTCATTGATAATGATGTTTAGAGTAGGAGACTCTTGTTTTTGCAGAACATCTATGTGTACATTTAGGAGTAAGCATCTCATGGGTAGATGGAGGAGTAGGTGGTATACAGATATGACTATCATTTGCGACATCTTGTATGGATTGTAGAATTCTCATTAGATCGTGGTAGTATATTGGAGGTATGGATTCTTGATCTTGATTCTACATGGTGTTGTCTTCAGTATGATTTGGTTCATGTTCTTGACATGGATCAATTTGAAAGGATGGATTGTTTGAAAAGAGTTTTCCAATGTATCCATTAGGCATGGGAATTGGCTCAATATTTTGTTGATTTTGAAGAGGATTTCGATCAAGTGTTGAGTTGTGGAATTGTTCAATATTTGCAACCATGAGTTGGCAGGATGTCTATATGTCTTGGAAATGACCATTGCTAGACTTTGGTGAGAGGTGTTCAGGATGTCTATATATTGCACAAGGCTATTATTTATACAACTTTTTCCAGAATCTTCATTGCTACTTATACTAACTACTGTTGTCTCAAATATTCAGTTTGTTGACCTTGTTCATGTTAGTTTCCACAATAATCTTCACACTCGATATTTTTGAAGAAGAAGATTGAAATATATTGAGAAAATAGATGGATTCTGAAAGGACATCTAAATAAACATGGAATTTTAGTTACCTATTACACATTATAAATTAAATCAAACAAATTTAAAAATAAACTCTTATTACCTTAATTAATAAAGTCTATATTTGTGTAACACATTCCTGATATGCAAACTATACTCTACACGGACTCAAAACAAAACTTTACAAGCTAGCAGGGATATGAAACAAATTCTTTAGGACCCAGAAATTGGTAAATAGTACATAACTTAAAAGGAATTTGGAAACCTACACACTCTTAATTCTACATTTAATGCCTTAAGCCTACATTTAATGCCAGCTTGATTTTGTGATTTATACACTAAAAGTATTTGAGCTCAATAATATAGTCTAATAGATGTCTTATGTATATCATGGGACTAAATTAACCTTGCATGATGTAGTTGAAAAAAGGCCATGTTATTAAAAGTAAAAATAATTTCATTACTTGAGAAATATAGATCAACGGTGCAACATCACAACCGAAAACACTGAAAGTACTTCTCTATTGAATAACATTACTTGTTTATTAAGCCATGTCACATACAACATTTAGAAAAGTTAGTGACACAAGCATAATTTTAATATAATTGCGTGAGAGCATACTACATCAACAATCCAAATGGAAAGTCAACTTCAATGAAAACTAGGTTTTTTCTTTTGGGGATATACTTAGTCAAGGGTTTATATTAATATTTTGTAATCATTAGAATCATTAGTATTTTTGAGAACTTGAACATCCTGGTAACTATGATAATGACTTGGTCTCTATGTGAAACAATAACATGATTATCAAACTATGGTAAATGTTCAATGCTAATGAATATTATATAAACTATTAATTTCAATACTATAGAATACAAATGGGTAATCTTTACATGTGCAACACTATTCCCAATCGAATATCAAACAATAACTATACAAACAAGTAAATATCCAATTGATAACTATTTGATACTAATAGATATTATATTGAAAATAAATCATTAACTATAACTTTTCCATACTAGAGAATACCACATTAAATAATAAAAAAATTAACTTAACTATAATTGTTCAATATCAATTGATCGTTGATAACTTTAATTGGCCAATACTAATAAATATCACAAAAAAGTAACTACATTACTATAAATGAATTAAAAAATCATTCCTATAATTAATGTAAATAATATTAAACTATTTGATACCTAGATGAAAATGCATATTAAATTGAGACTATAGCAAAATATTGTAGCAATGATAATTCAAATGTTGCTACAAAAATGATAATAAGAAAATGATAACTTTTCGCCTAGAATCCAAAATGCCTCAATAACACTTTGTAATAATAATGGTGCAAACAAAAAAAAATAGAAAACTTAACTACTTATTTCAATAGAAACACCCAGTGTTATAGCTATTCCTCCTAAGGATGTATTATTAAATTAACTCATTCAATTTAGTTTTTGTTGATGTTAGAATTTGCTCCAATGAAGCAATACACCCCAAAGATACTACTTTGTTTTCACTAAAGTTCATAATTATCAAAAATGATACTAACTGTATAATGTATGTGAACAATTTGATCTAAGATCTAACACAACAACATAAATACTACTATAATCAACTTATTGAAGTAATAAATATATTTAATGGGGAGAAACCATTATAAATCCTTTGAGAAATCAATATTCGTTCATAAACATCTAGCCATTTATATCTAATCTCTACATCAACTACAAGCTATGATTTGATTCTTGACAAGTTGATAAACAATATGTTTAACATATCATCTAAAAGAAAGCTCATTCTTAACTACTTAATTCGATGTAAAATTTATAAACAACAAGCAAATATAATACCTCTAAATGATAACAACATGATTTGCTTCAAAAATTGCAACAAAATTGCCTCGTAGTTCATACACACTTACATCAATTTGTATTTGAAGTGGTTGGTATCCTAAGAGGATAGACATTGTTATTCTGATATTTTTATATCTTGATGACTCAAAAACACTATCATGATTCTTATCGTGATGAAAACTCTTAGCACTTCTTGTAATAGCATAAAGAGGTGCTATAATGATGGAAAATGTTGACTAAATTTTCACCTATTCTAATAAAGCTTGTAGACTCCATAACTTATCTTAGGAGTAGACCCACCGGTGATAGCCTAAAGCATTATTAGGTCAACCCTAAATTTGTTGGTAAGACTATAAAATGGAGTAGAAATTTTTAACTCATTGACTCTCTCTCCAAAATTGTGTTAAACTATTCTTTCAATAAGAAAACAAACTTGTGAACAATAATGTTCAAGATTGGCATTTGGAGTGAAAATTCAAGAAAGTAAATATCCTAACAGAGAAACTGTGACAGTTGATTAGTCAAAGTGACTACATTTCTAATTTCCATGCAAAGTTTAAGAGATGGAGATCACATCCAATGTGGATAACAAGAAAACAGAATGGAGAATGACAATAATAGATTTCATTAACAAGGCATTAACAAGGCATTGGCCTTCTATCATGTAATACGAAATGAATTTGATCTAGGCAGAAAGAAAAAACTTATGAATGAGAGTAAATATGAATACCAAAAACCAAACGACAAATAATGGCATAAGGATAAGAGAACTCACAAGAGACTTTAGAAGAGATTGTTGGATATGCACCATAGATTTGCAAACACTGTTCTTAGAAATTTAAACAATAATAGGCATAAATCCTTATCACAGTCACACAGGTTGCAAGTGTAACAAGTGCAGTTGTGAATACTATTTACAAATATCACTTGATATTCAAGTCTTAATTCCTTCTACAGGCTGTGATAATCATTTTCGAGAACATACAGGTCGTGGGAAAGGTTTTGAAATCATTTATGCAGGTCAAGATTCATTTATATGAAACATAAATCGAATGTTGTAAGGTGTGCGTCTTTGGTCTCTTTGTATTGTGGAAAACAATGCTCATATTCGTGACATGATTTAACCACTTCTCGTGGTAATACAATTTTTTATAGTAGATATATTACTAGAAAGGTGTGTCTTCTATGAAATGGGTGATATTCTACAAGTGATTACACATCAAAAGACATAAATGTCCCATCACTTGATATGAATGGAGGGCCTTATTATTTAAATAAAACATAATTATTTCATGCACCTGATGTTTTGAGTGAATTATGGATTATGATGTGTTAAGAGGATAAACACATACATGTTCTACCAAGAACAAATTGGTATTTTTCCTCAAAGTCATCGTATCTTTAAGTGGAACAAAATGCCAAAAAAGTTTCTATGTTGATTCTTAGTTAATAACCACCTTATGAGTAGAGAAAATACTATTTATAGATGGTGCCTTGTCTTCTTTCACATTCATCTATCATAACACTTTGGCATGACCTATAGGTTCCTTTAATCATCACTGTAGAAGCATATTGTCATCGCATTTATAAAGAGATTTTTAGAACTATTTTTTAGTCAAGAGTTAGCACTAGCTTTCATTGCCAAGATGTGTATTGTAATTAGCCCCTTTGTTACTAAGTTTATAATGTTGGCATGCATGACCAGCGCATCAACTAGATGGCTAAAGCTAAGAAATATTAAGGTGAGGCATTGGGTTTGCTATATTCAAGGTAAAGGATGATGTAATGTAAAAATCTAAATGTGCTCATTATTAGGATATTATGAAGCTCTGAATATTTAAAAAGCTTAAAAGGCTCTTTTGTTTTTCTGTTTTCCCCTGCCCTGTATCAAAGTGTGAACATGTTAAGTCTATCACACACATCAAAATTTTCTTCTTGAGTATATAAATCATTTTGTGTAAGTGGATTTTATTTATCCCGATTCTAATGATTTGGCAAACCATAAATTTTTACACTTGCTTACTTTAACACCATATCCCCTGTTCGTTATAGGTAGTAGTATTGGAGTGTTGGGAGTGATTGTAGTAGTATTGATACTACTATTCTACATTAAATTAAAGCCAAAGTGGAACATAGAAGGCCATGAATTCTGCAAGGAACAAGGTCACAACACAAAAGCATGGCGTAAGATAGGGATCCTGCCAATTTTCTCCTATCATGAACTTGAAGAAGCCACAAATTTTTGGGTGAGGAGAACCAGCTGGGGGAAAAATGTTTAGTGTTAACATAATGCTTCCAAAGACAACAAAAAATTTGAAATCAATAAAAGGAGGCGACTCGATGCAAGTAGAGGCAAAGCCCAAATCTACATATTGGTAGCAGAAGAAGCAGAGTGTGAGGGGCATGGCTTGTGAGGGGGTTTTAAAATTGAATACATAAAATGTGTAGAGATTAAGAAGGCACCACAATGGAAGAACAGAGGCTACAATTAACAGAGAGATCCCACACAATGGTGCACATGGAAAGAAATACAAGGGGGCTCCATCGATTCCCAAGGAAGAGGAGTAAGCCAGCTTTGTGTTGCACACAATTTATAAGAGCTAGTGTAGAAGAGAAAGGGGATTGCTATTATTAACTACAATGAAAGTTGTATGGGAAATACCTTGCAATGTTTAAAATCCTTTTCCTACTATGTCCTCTGCCCTCTGTGTATTCTCATGCAATTTGGTTCGATCTGCTTCAAGTAGTAGTCTCAAAGCTGTGAGTTTGTCGTGAATCACATCATTCTTGTAGGTATAATCAGCGATGGCTTATCAAATATTTACCGACATCTATTCTGACATCAATAAATGCAAAAGATGCAAATTTATGGCGTCTGAGATAGCTGGAGGTTGATATTTTCAGTTGCCCAGATTTCAAATCTAGAAAGTACATTTTTTATCGTTGTGGTTCCGTCATGGCACACTTTAGGACATAAAAGAACGACTTGATTTTTCTGCACTCAATCTATTGCCATTCATAGAGTTGGAAAGTGGGTTCCAGTAGATGCCAATGTGTTGGTTTGTCCCCGAAGTCAATGGATGGAGGAGATATAAAGCGACCATATTTGATCGACGAAGTTTAATAGCAACCCACCAGAAACCGTGGTAGTTTGACGGCGTGAGACTTGTTTCAAGCCAAAAGCTCATCCAATATATAGCCTATCGACTAATAAAGAAGACTAGGTAATACGTAAGTATTTCATAAGTTCAGATAATACGCTTAACAAATATATTAGGATTTAGATAAGGATATTTAATAGATATTTTATGAATTAAAATAATAAGTTGATGCATTAAGATAAGATATTAATAAATATTTTATGAATTAAATAATAATAAGTTGATGTATTATAATTAATTGATATTTAATCATTAGATAGGGATTCAAATAATAGTGTAATATATATATATATATATATATATATATATATATATATATATATGTCCTTATCCTATAATCAATCAAATGCAAAGTTGAATGAAGAAAGTTAGGAGGATGTTGTTTATGGGCCTTCCATGCTAAGTACGTCACTTCAAGGGTGGAGTGGCCTTGGTTGGAAACTCGTGCTCTTGGGCTTAGATGGATAGCCTTGGGCAGACTTATCTTGCTTCTCATACAGGCTCTATTATGAATAAAACTTCCACTATGCATTATGGATATGGGTAGTCTAGATGGTCTTGAAATAGTTATGTTTATTATGTTTTGATCATATGAAACATAGTTCCAATATTATCTAACATGATTGCAGGAACTAGACCAAGATTTATCTTGTTTGAAGCATTTGAGTGGTAAGTTATAACCTTAACTACATTAAGCTTGTGATTCTAGGACAAGATTGAGGGTTATCCCAAAAGGGGACACTACAAGGGGGGAAATGCCATTGGGGTCATCCTCTAAGTACACCACCCATGGTGGATGGTTGTGGCCTGCCACATGTGGGCCAAGGGGGCTTATAAGGCTGCCCTTAGGCTTAGGAGTGATTTTCAGGACACCTTGTTGTAGTTGCACCCCCAACCTTCCATCATGATGATTAATTGAGCAATAATGGTTCTAATAAGGGGTACGGTGATAGGACGGCTCACTGGGTACACCACCCCATATGGATGACAAGAGGCCACATGGGGCCAAGAGGGGTGAACTGCTCTTGGCCCTAGGGTAGAGGGTTTCTTGGGCGCCCTATCAGACCATTTTTCTCTAGGGAGAATGAATTAGAAACCTAAAATATTCCAATATATTTATGATGTGATATTTGTTTCTTGTTATAGATGTTTACTAACCTATTTGTAAGTCTTAAACAAGTAGTTGTATCACTAATATTACGTTCCTTATTTTCTTTACGTATTCCAATGAGAGCATCATATAATATTATCTTGTAAATATTTTCCAATTCTATCTTGCAAGGACCTAATCAAGTTATAAACTTTCCCAAAACCAAATTGAATAAGTGAAATTGATATATTAGGACAAATTTAGGAGTTTTCCAAATTTGGGGAGATTATTGATTTTGAGCTTAAACTGGGTTATCCGTGTCATGGTCTTTCTTATTTTAGTTTGTAATTTGGATTTTTTTATTTGTAGCACACATTCATGTTGTAGCATTATATAAGAGGCAAGGAATGTCTAGGCTCTCGAGTAAAGATTCAAATATCTTGTCTAGATATGTTTGGTGTAGCTTTACTCTCCTAAGACTTACCAATATGTCGGTAGGAAAATACCCAACCTAATTTTTTTCCCTAAATCAAATATAAAGTCTTTGGCTAACATATAAATGTCCATCAGGTTGTGTAGTGTCTACTTGTCCTTGTTTCTTCCCTTCATGGATTCTAGAAGTTGTAGCTGCTCTAAATGATAATCCATGGTTCATTTCTATATAGAATCTTGATAATATATTTTGTAATCAAGAATTTACCAGAGTTTAGGGTTCCATGGTAACAAGAATTTCTTTATATTTTGGTTGAATTCCCTCATCCCATGAATGCACTCATATGTTGGTTGAAAGCATTAATTTGAAGATATAGTTTTCATACCTTTCTTGTCATTGCATGTAGCTCGAAAGAATCTTTTGATCATCTTAGTGAATGGATTGTATCATGCATTTCATTGAATGGATTATTCTTTTAATCATGTCAAACATAGATGAAATGGGATTGTGGGCTTAAAAAGGTCTACAATATCAAATCTATTCTCTAGATAAAGCTGCCTACAATCTAACTTAAACAATCATATTCCTAATCAAATAATTTGTAGTGTTGAATGCTAAGAGATAGTAAGGAGTGTTTAGTAGTGTTGATGCACCAAATAGTGTCTTTCATTTTTATTGAAAATATACATATCACAAAGTAATACTGACAATGATATTTTTCTCCATCTCGATCATAATCAATGTCTTCAAGTTGCTTCTTGAGTGCATTTTGTATTTTTCAAATTTCTACATTGACCAAGGAATGTGCATGAAGCTCTAGCCATTTTATATATGTATAAAAAATCCCTTTACAAAAATTATAGTTGTACAGGCTAGGAATCACAATTTAGATACTTGACTAAAACTTTAGTCAATTAAATATTATATATAAAGCACACATATATAAAGAACTATCAACGGATACATTGAAATTTCATTCCAAAGAGAACAAATTTTCTTTCTTGAGGATTCTTTTTTAGATCCGTGGAGACCCATTTACATGTGATTTCATGGCCTTGGTCATTGAATTGGAGCATTTAAGTTCCAACTTTTGCAAAGGATTGAGAAGAAAATTTGAGGAATGTGGGTTGTTGGTGTATTCAATGTGTCATATTTTTGTCAGTTCCAACTTTTGCAAAGGACTGAGAAGAAAAGTTGAGGAATGTGGATTGTTGGCATAGTCAATGTCTCATATTTTCATGTTGGCATTTTAAGTTCCAACTTTCTCAAAGGACTGAGAAGAAAAGTTGAGGAATGTGGGCTGTTGGTGTAGTCAATGTGTCATATTTTTACAAGTGTCATGTTGACATTTTAAGTTTCAATTTTTACAAAGGATTGAGAAGAAAAGTTGAGGAATGTGAGTTGTTGACATAGTCAGTGTGCCATATTTTCGTGCCATGTTGACATGTGATACATCTTTTTATACATATAAAAATATATACCAATTTAGTCACCAAATTCTTGCATAAATTATTATCCAATTATATTGAATGTGTACTCGTAGAGAGGTTCATGTCAAACAATGTAACTCTACAAATTCATTACCTAGAGCTACTTGAATTATTTATTTTCTAAGCTGAATATATTTATTGTTTTTACACTGCAATTAATTTCCTAAAACCACACAATAATTGTTGTGATACTCTTTGGAATGTCCATGATGACCTGCGATTATGACACAAATCGTGTTAAGGGTGTTTGTTGATTCCAATGGTGAAGTGATCGAAATCCCCATGTTAGGTTGAAGAGGTTTGTATGTTAACGGTGGTAACATTTTATATGGATTTGTATGTTAAATTTTTAACCCCATGTTTTAACCATGTTGTTTTGGTTTTAGTATGGAAAAATATACTTCAAATTCTAGGGATTCTTTTATAAGTCATGACTAACATATATTGATAATTCATGAAAAATAATGATATATCTTTGAAATAGTTGTGGTTTACAATTTGGGATCATAAAGAAAAGGTTTTGTATAAAATTTCATATCACTTTGGTGGTTGAAGTGTTTCTATGGAACCTTCCATTGGGTAGAAGGAAGCCTCTTCCCTTGAGATCAACCAAATTGCTTGGATTCTTATTTTATAACAAATAAATTTTATACAATGAAGCTTTATTTTTCACATATTAGAGTGAGTTAGCTGGTTTGAAAGTTTGGTGCCATTCAGGATAAGAGGACTATAAGGTTGGGTTTAAGAAACCACTTCTAGTTTCACAACCACCAAATTTTTATTTATGCACTTTATTTTAGAATAAGTTGAGGCATATTCATGCCCATATCTCTATAATTAAAGGTTAATATCTAAAATTTAGTCAAATATAAATAAAAATGCCTTGGTAAATTTAGGCACTCATGGCTTCCCCATGTCTTGTATTTTTTTATTAAGGAAAAAACAAGTTTTGAAGGTGATTTGAAACTCTTTATAACAAAAAACATCTAACACAATTGGAAAATATAAAAGAAAGTAGAAAAAATAAAAACAAGTTATCTCAAAACATTAGCCAAGTTGTCAAAAATCAAAAGCAATCAACAACACATACAACAACAAACAAGCTACTAACAAAGCGATAAGGATGGCCAACTACACCACCCTTGGATCCTTCCTAATGCTCCGAGCAACCAATACTCGAGTGTGGGAGGCATAAGCATGTTTAGGACGACCTATTTTCCTTGTTTGGACAATCTTCCATGAATTATCATCCTCCAAAGACAGATCAATGGGAGAGGGGAGGGCTATCTTCTGTTACCCCCAAAGGTGATGAAATAGGATTTTTATGCTTTACCAATTCATTTAATAAAACAATATTCATAGATTTGATCCTCGGCATTAGAGGGTCCAAAGGTGAACTAGCCAAAATGAGGCCCAAAGAAGACAATTTGTCAAGAGTATCTAAAGTCACCTCTTGGGGCCAAGTCCTCCTTCAACACCTCATCCTCAAAGTTAGTAAAACCATCAATTTTCAAATTCTCATGTTCAACATGTTTCCATCGTCGCCTTTCTTGTAGCAAGAGTTAGGCAATTCAAAGCCAAGTGTCCAATAGCAAAGCATCTCTTATGGAAAAAGGGAAGACCCTCATAGTCAAGTGTCTGAGTCCACAATCTATCCCCAACAAGTTGGACAATGTCCCCAAGCAAATCCTTAGAGGTGTCGATGTCCATGAGAATGCAAGCATAACTATTATGGCCATAGTTTATCGAGTAACATCTTGTACAAAATGATCAAGAGCATTGCTAATAGATTCAAAACAAGAAACTTCCCATGTCTTGTATGTTTCTCCATTCACAAGTTCCTTTCCCAATCCACAATCACATCCATGGAGTATGTAGGCCATATTGTTATATAGATAAGGTATCATAATTGGTCATTTTTCACTTTCGATTAAATAGCTTCATATACAATGTTTAGAGATTAGATGTTAATATGTTTTTTGTAATTTTAAAGAGAAAGTCATTATAGTAAAAAAAAAAATTAAATTTATTTTACGTAGTTTAGATTGTAAAATAATAATATATATTTACTATTTCTTGGATTTAAAATGTTTAGTATCCATAATTCTTATATAAGTTTATTTTTTTTAAATGTAATGGTTGTCAATTCCCAAGTTGGTTGTGGGATGTGTAATGGAATTTTAACCATGCAAGAGGGAAAATATTAGGTGATAGTTCATGTAAATTACAATATCTCCCCTAAAATTTAATTGTTAGCCTTGAAAATGGGAGAAATATTAGGTGACTCCATATAATAAAATAAAAGTCTCTTCCCCACACAAAATTAACACAGATATATCCTAAGATGTTCTCTAGAGTTGTGCAAATTTCCATTTTTGAAAAGCGTAGATTTAATTTAAAGAGATTGGAATACACTAATAGATCTCAGAGTACCTCATTATACAATATTATTGACAAGAAATATATATATGCCATATAGCTACCAAACACTATAAAAACTACATCCCAAAATAGTAACAATGGTATAATTGAGTAGTTTCTTTTCGTTAGTTGAATTTGCTTCTTCATGATGCTTATCTCTATTTCGCGTAGTTGATTTTTCAAGCTTGAAAAAATCTTTGTTGGAAAGGTAAGTGTCTAGGCTCTCTAGTATAGGTTCACATATTTTGGTCTATGAAATATGTCTTTTGAGACACACCAAATATGTTTGTAGGAAAATATCTTACTTATTTTTTTCTTCAAATCAAATAGAAATTCAAGGCCAAAATTTAAATTTCCATCAAGTTGTGCTATTTATGTTTGTAGCTATGCTTTTCCCTTCATGGCTTCCAATAGTTGTAGCTATAAAGATCTAGTATCTCTAAAGGATATTCCATGGTTCATTTATATATAGAATGTTCATAATATATTTTCTAACTTGGAATTTATCCTGAGTTTAGGGGTCCATGATTCCAAGGATTTCTTTTATCTTTTATTTGAATTTATTGATTCCAAGAATGCTTTCATATTTTGAATGAATGCACTAATTCCAAATATTAAATCTATTAAGCTTGAAAGAATCTTATGATTAATTTAGATAATGGATTGTATTAGGTGTTTCATTGAGTGACTTCTTTTAACTGTATAAAACATAGATGAAATGAGATTGTAACCATAAAAAATTATAATATTAAATCTATTCTCTAGAAAATTGAGTAAAAAATTAATATTAAATCTATTATCTAGATAAATGAGTCAAAAAGCTAACTTAAACAATCATATTCCTAATGAAATTAATGCTCTTGATTCTCAACCAAATGACTCCTCTTCGAAAGAGGATGAGGTTGATTCTTTTACTTTTGACGTAGCTCTAACATGTCCCTCAAACCTTATTGAGGATCCTCCTACCCTGACCTCACAATTAAATCTCTCTTTGGCTTCAGATGAACTCCAAACTAGTCATGTGGTGGATGAACATTCTTTGCCTCATTGTTCTATGGTTCTCTCCTCATGTGTTGATGGGCTCTTCATGGGGGAATCCCTCTGCTTCCCCTCATTTTGAGAATTTGGATGCTAATGTCTCCTAGACAATTGTAAGGAGGAAGAAAGGTCTTCCTACATCACTTCCCAAAACTCATTTTCGAGTGTTGGGTGAGAGGCCAAATTTTAATTAGGAACATTCTCATGGATAACAAGAAGTTTATTATTTCAAGGAGATCAATTAACTTGTAGATGTAATTATAATATAATTCAATTCTAAGATAGTTTTATCAAAATTTATTAGGGGGGAGGCCATTTACTTTGGAATTATTTTATTTTATTTACATTTTTTGCTATGTTTGAATTTTCTTTTAGTTTTATTTCTTATAGTTTTAATATATATATGTATATATTTGTTTGGTGAATCTTTGTTAAGGGGTAGTACTCATAACGAACCTGCATCTCAACCCAAGCAACCTGATGGTGTCGAATCTAACTTTAAGCTTTCACTCCACTGGTGCAAGTTGAGGTGAGGGAATCAAACCTTAGACAACCCAACTGCTGCCCTTGCAACTTAACCATTGCAATGCGGGGTCAACCCAAAAATATATAATATATATTAATTGTGTGCTAAATTATAATAATTTTTAAGATATGTGAAAATGAGTGAAGGTTGCTACAAACATGTGAACTGTACAAAAGGAGGAAAGGATAGGCATAATGAGAGGAAGCAAGCGAAATAAGCTACTCTACTCGAGCTTTAGGGCTCCCTGATGATTATAGAGAAGGAAAAAAGGTGATGCTTGGGATGTTTTTGGTGGCTCATCAGACAAAGCCTAACTTTTAGAGATTTGTGTTTAGTAATGTGAATTTGGAAGTGGATGATGAGGTTTTGATTACCAACATTCCAAATGAATTCCTAAACTCCAAGGTCAAGAAACTAAAAAAGACCATAATTATTGTGAAACTTATCGATATATAGTCATCAATGGATAGAATCAAAGACTATTAAACACAAGTGACAATGTCCCTCTTGAGAAGTTAGTTTTTTGGCCTTAGGGTTTGTGGAGATTATTTTTCAATTCACTTTTGTAATATACCTTGTCATCATTTTTGATAGGTCTTAATATTAAACAAGCTCATTTCTTGCATACTCTCTTGTGGAAGATTTTCATTATTTTTAAAGTGGTCTTGGGAATTTAGCTAATCTTCAGATACTACATGATATTAGAGCCATGGTCATGCAAATTCCTTCTCAAATTTGAGGGTAGAGTTATTTACAATGAGATATCTTGGTGGATTTTAGTAAGGTTGAGTATGCTCTTCTGTTGCACCATATGGTGATCTAGGGAATCAAAAAAACTTGAAAAAACCCAGTTTTGGGGTTTCTTCTTTGTGGGTTTATATTATAGGTTAATTTTTGCATGTGTTGGAGGTAATATGAGCTCACCATTAAGTCCAATGTGTTTGAAAATGTCAATATTAGCTTTTGTTTCATCAAAATCTAACATATTTTGCTAGATCTATAAGGGTTTGAAGTTGGGAGGGGGTTACCAAATCTGAGAGGTAGCTGATTTTTTGGAGCACTTTGGTCCAAAAAAAACCTTTCCATTTTGTTTGAAAGGCCCAAAAACCCCAAAATCACCTTTCAAATTGTCAGAATCAAAGACTTTTGCCTCAAAGGATTTTTGTTGTATCATCATCATTTTTGTCTGTATAGTTGTATGAAATCCATATAGTATAATAATAACACATCAATAGTCACAAGTCAGAAAAGTATAGAGAATATTCAAGACATATTTTTGGAATATTCTATGGTTGGTCTTTGCAGTTGTTAGCTCCCACATTGGTTGGTCTTGTTGTCCTTGTCACATCGGTCGGAGTACGAATTGGTACCCTACATTTTTTTTAATTATTAAAAATTGTTCTTACCTACGTTTAATTTTGGTACCTAGACATGGGGGTTTTAACTCCATGGTCTTGTGCTCACCATCAGAGCTCAAAGCCTAGCAGGCAATGTAGGCACCTATCGTCCAATGTAGGTGACACCTCCAGACACTGCCACCTCCACCTCCACCGAATCCCACCACTCATAGAGCGACATGTGATTTTTTAAAAACGGTAGCTCCCTTTCCCTTAGTGGACAGTTGTGTGGTGCCCAAGGGGCCCATTTTTTTTCCCTAGGGGCCAATTTTTTGCCCCAAGAGCCCTAATTGGGTTTTTTTTCTTTGAGCCATATCTTGCAAACCATGAGTCAATTTTTCATAAATGAGAAATAGACAGAAAGATGGTTCCAAGTGCTTCACAATGGTGTAGGTCATTTTTCTAATTTTTTTGCAAGTAAATTTACTTGCTATTTGAAGTTAAATTTCCCTTGTTGAACTCTAAGTTCATGATTTTTTTACTAGATCTCTATTTTTCACGATTTTTGTGGTATTAGAAAGATATTGAGGAGCTCTATTAATGTGCGCATGCACTTTTTATAGTTTCAGCTTCAAGTATCATTTATTCAATTTTTGACATATTTCCATTCTAGTTGATTACTTAGACATCTTGACTCCTGGAGAGGTTATGTATTTTTGGGAAGGCTTCATTTTCAATATACATCATGTTCGAGGATTTCTAATTGTTTTTGAAGATTAATGTCTTTGTAGTTTTGGATATTTCTCATAGTTCATTATGGATTTTTCATTTCATCCTTTTTTGATCATCTTGAAAAGGGGAAACCATAAACAATGGAGAGATGACATCATAAAACATCTCCATTGGCTTCATATTTTGTCAAATTTGTATGGTCTTGTTTGCCCTCTTGGTACTAATAGTAAGAAATTTGATTGGAATTACAAAAGGGATCATATCTTAGGAGTTATTGCTATGCATGCATATGATAACATTTTGAATGCTATTGTTCATTTTGAGTGTCCTCATGCTCT
The DNA here is from genome assembly GCA_007258455.2 of Sequoia sempervirens. Taxonomy (NCBI): domain Eukaryota; kingdom Viridiplantae; phylum Streptophyta; class Pinopsida; order Cupressales; family Cupressaceae; genus Sequoia; species Sequoia sempervirens. Next base: position 27,588 of record VDFB02167809.1, read on the forward strand.
TTAGATTAAAATTTAGGAGATAGATGGAGATCCTGATACTTAGTCCTTTACAAATGTCATGTTTCAAATTGTCTTATGAATCATCATTTTTTCAGATAGGATACCCTATGACTATGATACTATTCGAGAGTTTGATTATTTGGAGTACTTTGAATCATCAAAATATGAGGACGAGGCTTCTTCATATGCTCATTCTTATCCTTTAGAGACAATTTTCATACCTTCACCTTCATTGATTCCTTGTGTAGAGCCATTGATTAAGGCTCCCATCATTCATGTTCAATAGGATTGTTCATCTTTTGTTGGTAATTCATTGATAACTTCCAGTGATTCATTCCAACAAGTATCTCATTGTCTTCTTGATTGGGATTCTTATTTATCAAAAATTGCATCTTTATTTGTGGAATCTCACATTTCAAATTTGAAGGACAAATTCGAGGGGTTATCTCTTCTCTTTGATGACAGACATTACACAATTGTTTTCAAACCATCATTGTCCTTGGATCTTGTTCAACATCAATTTCCACATAGTCCTGATTTATCACCGTCTTCTTTGATTGGGCATATACCTGATTTGATTGTGGCATCATCATCTACCATGGACAAGGTGACACATGAGCATATTTTAGAAATATCATCATACATTTTTATGCTTATTTCTTTCAATTCCTATTTGGAATGGGAAGCATTCCTACATTTTTACTTTGTTTTGTTTCTTCTGAAAGGGAAACAAGTTGTTTGTTGATATTGGATAATGTTTTGTGTTCAGGAACTTACCATTTTTTTCAAGAGATTATACATTGTGTGGGGGATACATAGTCTCTCTCTTTCCCTCTTATGGTGGTTTTTATTGTATATTTGTGATGGATGTTTTTCTTGGGGGGTATCATTGAGTCTTCCATCTTTTATCACTTGTTTGCATATTTTCTCTTTTGGAGAGGGTTTTTTTCCAAGTGGTTTTCTCCTTTTCTTTGTTTATGAGAGATTGCATTTGTACGTGGGTACCTAACATGGCCTTGTATTCAGGAGACATCCTTGCATATTTTTTGCATCATTTGCATAATAATTGTTTCTCCCTAAGTTGCACTTAAGGGGAGTGTTGATGTAAATGGGTAATTTACCTAACTAGTTAATTAGTGGGTCCTATTGACATGCTAAGTCCACTTAGGTCTTATGCATATTTCTAGAAGTCTTAGTTGTCTACATAAGATCTTATCCGATCTTATCTAATCTTATCTTTTTAAATTTTACATAATTCTAGTGTCATAGGTCATTTAATAACAACACAAGTCATTTAATGTTTTTCATTAGATAGTTCATCACACCTTATCCATATAAGCAATCTTATTGCATACTTTTTTAATATACCTCATCATCATATTTGATAGATCTTAATATCAAGAAAGCTCATTTCTTGCCTACCCTCTTGTGAAATGTTTTCATTGTTTTTTTAAGTGGTCTTGGGTATTAAGCTAATATTTAGCTCCTACAATCATGAGGGCCCCTCTATAGATTCAACACCAAAAATGAAGGTACCATCGACAAATTTTAGATGTGTAAAGTTATAAACCATACTAGACACTGGAAGCCCCTTCAAACCTCTTTTCTCTGCTTCATTCTTAAGGGGTCTTCCCAACACTTTTGCAATAATTATGAAAAGAAATGAGGAGAGAGGATCCCCTTGTTTGAGGACTCAATTGGGAAAGAAAATTTCTATGGGGGATCCATTGATAATAAGAGTGAAAGAAACTAAGGAGATAAAAATATGAACCCATTTAAACCAATCTTCATAGAAGTTGAACTTCCTCAAAAAATTAAGAATAAAATCCCAGAACTTAGAATATGATTTATTCATATCTAGCTTGACGATCATTCCTTTTGTTTCCCTCAATTTGATTGAATGGATAGTTTCATGGGTGATAATAATTTCATCCAAAATCTATCTACCTTTCAAGAAACCACTTTGTTCTTCTGAAATGATAACATCCAAATGCTTCTTCAATCTTCCCATCATTGCCTTGGTAACAATCTCGTAAATATAATTGTATAAGGAATTTGATCTAAATTCATCAAAATATTTAGGATTTTTTACTAGAGAGATCAAGGAAATAAATGTAGAATTCCAAGATTTAGGAATGGATTTCCTGATTCTAAACTTCAAACACATTCAACAACCAAGTCCCGAATTTCTATTAAAAAATAGCTTGAAAGTTATTTGGGTTTGATGCCTTTCTGACACCCAAGTGATGAGTCCAATTAATGGCTCAATTTTGATAGGGTTTATCATATATTTGTTGTTCATACTATAGACTTTGGAACTTGGTTATTGACATTCTCCATGTTATTTCCTTCAATCCATAAACCTTGGGCATAAACTTATCCTTGTAACTTTTGATGACATTAACATGATATGTGAATTATCTATGTTAATTTTACATGTGGTGGAATGGATGTTACTTTAAGGTAATTATGGATATTGAATTGTTTGTGTGTGCTAATTTCATTATGCAGGTTCACATTAAGATGTTGATGTAAAAAAAGCTTCCAAAGTGGAAGAAACTCTTGCCAGTTGGTCGGTTGCTAAGGAAGTCAAAAAGATGATCATTAAGAGGTCAAAGGAGGGAAAACTCTCAATGGAGGGAAATTCCTAGCTCGAATGAAATATTGTAACTACATTTTAAATGATCATGTTTGTTAGTTGAGAAAATCTAGGAAGTGTGTTGTGTTGGATCCTCGTTGGGGCAAGTCTACTTTGACCAAATCAGGTGCATGCATAACTTCCTCCCTCTCTTTTCTATGCTTTCAATAAATGGAATCCTCCTATTTTGTTGGAGTCGACTACCTAGGTAGTTAGGGTTAATTAGAATTTTTTCATCTATAAATAATGGTCAGATGCCCCTTTTAGGATGTTCTGAGATTGTACTTGCATTTCTAGTTTAAGTAATACAACCATATTGCTGATATGTTGTAATCATGTTTTCAAGGAATAAAATGATATTCTGATTTGCTGCATCTAAGTTAGTTTAAGGAAGACTCACTCAAGGGGGCCCACTTGGTGAGAATTCCACCCATTTAATTTAAAATTTATTCTTTTATTCAGTAATTAGTTTTGGTTTCAACAATTGTCTGTTCCTGCAATCATTGGAACTCTGTTTTGTCGTTGTTCCTACAACCAAGGCAAATAGTAGTTTCATGTCTGTTTGTTGAGATTTTTATTTATGTCATCCATTTCCAATCTAGTTGTTGATGCTCAATGTAGTTTTTGATTCATGCTCATTGCTTATGTTAATTTCTTTCCAACATTTTATTTTCAGTTCTATTTCTTTTCTAGTTTAAGGATGAATACAGTGGAGTCCTAATGCACATACAATACTAACCCATTTCAAGTTTACATCACTAGGTTGACAATGAAATGGACCTTCGTGATGAGTAAGATAGCTACTTAGTGCAAATGTCTAATCTCTAAGTTACAGCTCTCAGGGCTTAGTTATTAAACCATTAGAGGAGGCCAACATTTTTGGCACCGTTGTTAGGGATGGTGTCAAACTAGGAAGTTCTTGGGAGTCATTTGTAGTTCCTTTCTTGCTTTAGTATCTCTGAAGTTTGTTCTTTGTATGCCCTTCATTTAGAAAATTAATGATCTGCTATTCTTTCACCAATTATTTTTGTGAGTTGGCTGATACTGAGTTAATACTGCATGCATAGAGGTAGGAGAAGAGATGCCTATGGGAGATTCCTTCCTAATGACCCTAATCCTGATAACCAGCTAGTTGAGTTTCAAAATCTATCAAGAGATGAAGATGAAGAAGAAGCACATCCTTTTGCTAATGTATTTCCCAATTTGACCAGTTCTAAAACTTCCTTTGAAGACCAAGCTGCCTAAAACCTGATTCAAAATCCATTTGCTTTGGCACTCCATCAAGTAGGTATGGTAGATGCAAATCAAAACAAACCCAACCAACCATATTTTCCATTTCCTATCACTCATCAGAATGAAGTTGATAATCTCAAGAACATCCCTGCTTCAGTTCTTCCTAAGTTCTATGGGCTTGTCACAGAAGACCCTAGCACTTTCTTGTTTGAGTTTGATATCCTCTGCAAAAGCTATGACTATACCACTGATGCTCATAGGCTTAAGTTGTTTCCTACCACCTTGAAAGAAGTTGTATTAAGATGGTTTATGAGCTTAGGTAGGAATACTATAGAGACTTGGGATGATATGAAATTTTTTTTTCTTGAGAAGTACAAAGAATATTGTAGGGGCAATGATATGAGAGGAGATAATATTTTTAGGATACAAAAGAAGGAAGATGAGAGTTTGGAGGACTATATTTCAAGGTTCATGTTTTTCCTGCAGAAATATCCACATCATACACTCAATGAAGAATCTCAAAAATTTCTCTTCCTTAGAGGGATTAATGAAATATGCATTGATGCTTTGGACCTGATGGGAGGAGGAAATATCACCCAAATTCCCTGGGATGATATTAAGAAGATATGTCAAAATTACTCCAGGGCAGCTCTAAAGAAAGGAAGAGGTTACCAATCCTCTATGGGTAAATCCTCCACCAATGGAGCTTCAAGGATAGAGATTACTCACTTGTTGGCAGATTTCAAGCAAGACATCATAAACAATCTGGTTACTCAGCTAGATACACTTCAAGCAAAGAAGAAACATGAGGAGGCAGAGGCAATGTTGGAAGAATATTGCCCTCATTGTAGACAAAAGAAGGATTGCAGATGCAAAATGGTAGCCAACATTGACAGATCCCACCTGATTTCAAATCAATCCAAGGCGATGATGATCAATTCTACTACATTGCAGCACAAAGGAAACCATGGGCTCTAAGACAAGGTATGCCAATAGATCCATTATCTTTTATTGGGCCTTATTTCAATTCTTATGCATCTAGTAATCAATGGAAACCCCCATACCCATCCAACTATGGAGGATATCCACCTTAGCCTTAGAACAACCCTCCAAACTCATGGACCAATCGCCAAAACTCTTCACCCCAATGGCAACAATTCCAAGGGAATTGGTAGCCACCTCTAGGAAACTGGCAGCAAACATCCCAATGGAGGGGAGGATAGCAATGGCCAAACCAAGTAGCTAGTTACATGCAACCACCTCCACAGCCTCAACAACCTGCCATAATGCCTCCTCCTACTAGTTCAAGTTCTATCACACCTAGATCTACTCAGTTACCAACTCAACCCACACCTAACCCAAATAACAAACCATAGAAATAGCTAGTCTACTTTGCAGAACCTAATCAATTCCCTGCATATGTTGTGAGTGTGAGTGACATTCATCTACGTTCAGGAACTACTTTTCCAACTCCTTCCACTCCTATCATCATTGAGCTTCCTGTGGAAGAAGAGGAGCATCAAAATGTCCCTATTCATCCAAGTGTGCCTAAAAATCCTAAACCAGTTCAACAGTCTGATCAAGAGCCACCATTTCCTCAAAGGTTAGAAGTTGTTAAACAAAAGGAAGATAAGGAGGAAACAAAATTTGACATTCAAGATCAATTGAAACACATATGTGTTAAGATACCTTTGTTCCAAGCCATAAAATATGTCCCCACATATAGCAAAGCAATAAAGGAAGCATGTCTCAAAAAGTCAGGGGGGAAAAAGAAAGACCCCACTATCGTTCATGTGGTGGGACAATTGGAAAATATCATGCTTGGGAAAGTTATTGTTCCTAAATACACTGACCCAGGTAGTCCTATGGTAAGAGTTAGTATAAATGGAATCCAAATAAAGAATACTCTAATTGACTTGGGAGAAGCAATAAATGTGCTGACTAAGGACATCCTGCAGCAACAGAATGTTGCAAATATGAGACCTACTCCTGTTGTCCTGCAACTTGCTGATAGTTCCACTGTCAAACCAAATGGTATAGTAGAAGACCTTGTTGTAACTCTAGACTATTGGGAATACCCAACAAATTTCATGATCCTCTCCCCTAAAGCTACATTGGGAGCATATCCCATTATTTTCGGTAGGCCCTAGTTAGCCACAACAAATGCTTACATTGGATTTCAATCAGGGGACATGACTATTTCTAATGGAAGAAGCACCAAAAAGCTTATTCTCTACCCTCTTGCTCAACTATCCCATGATATGGAAAACCCCATATGGCCACATGTTGGAGAAGAGGCCAAGGAAGTCAATTCAATGGCACAAATCATGGTGATAGGCAGAAATCCTTTTATGGAACTCCAGGAAGAAGATGAAGTATTGTCCCACACAATTTAAAACCATTGTGAGGTGCATGAATAATCATCCACTCATGAATCTTGTTCTGTAGGTCCAGTGATGACACTTCTTTCCATTCCTCTTGCACCTGAACTTCTTGCAACAATAGATATGCTTCATCCATTGTTACCATATGAACTAAAAATGCCAAGAATTAGTGAAATAGCCATGATTGAGTTAACCACACAAGTACAAGTGTCAAAAGGGAAACATTTGAAAATTAACAACAAGTTGAGTCAAGAGCAGTAGTTGTCCCTAAAAAAATTGTTGAAGACCCATCAACATGCATTTGCATGGGATTACCATGAAATGAAAGTGTGATAGGTCGAAATAGGTGTTAGAAAACAAGCGACAAGTTAAAGAGCACAAGTAAACAACTAAAACAACCTACACTTCGAGATTAGCCTAAGTTAGAAACAAAACAAGACAAAGCCACGAAATGGAACTTTATACCTTGCGTTGAGTCGATCCTTTGGTTGGCCCTTCGATCTTGGATGTGTATGCTCCTTAGATGGCACAAGATGTGTGATGTGAGATGCAAATGATGCTTGGAAACATGAAAATAGCTAAGTCTGGATTGAGAAGTAAAACTGCAAGAGTTTGGCTACACAAAATGATCTCCCAAAATGAGAGAAAAGAGGGGGTATTTATAGGATTTTTGGGAAATCCTAGGGGAAATGGACGGTTGAGATTGATCCACCAAATATCAAGATGTAGGGCTAAGGTGAGTTGAGAACTCACAAGCCCTCACATCTTGACATGTGGCATGTGAGAAAGCCCTAAAAGGTGAAGTGGACATGAGGTGGAAGGAGAAGGACATGACATGGAAAAGGGTACAAAGTACCTTGGGATTGGACAAGATCTCCTCATAAAGGAGGTCCTTGTCCCCATGTGGGTGAGAGGACAAGTGGGGAATTAAAAATTCCTCAAATATCCTTATGGGGATGGGAGAAGGAATAAAGAATGAATAGAGGACATGTGGGGAGAAGTGAAGGAATTAAAAATTCCTTTTAGGTGCCTTGGGGGATGAAAAGGTGAATTAAAAATTCACATGGGGAAGGGGGATGCCTTGTCCAAAAGGAGAAAGCCTTTAATAAGGTTGACTCAAGGACATGTGCCATAAATAGGATGAGGATTAGGTTAGGCTAATCAAATGATTAAGGTTGTGCAAGTACCCAGTTAGATAGGCTAATGACTGATTAGAGGCAAGTGGGAAATTATGGAGGATGTGACCTTAATGATGATTAAGGGTGTGCACATGCTAACCCTAGTTAATTAGAAGAGGATGAAGTAATTAAAATGGATTAGGGACCAACTTAAAAGTTGGAGAAAGATGAATTAAAATGCATTTTAATTGGGGTGGATGACTAAATTAAATAAAGGGATATTGAATGGAGGGGAGGAAAAGGGGGGATCAAATTAAATAATTTTAGGACCTTTGGTGCGAGATGCGTGGTACAATTAAACAACTGGCTTAATTAATATTGTCAGAGGGGATGAGCAACCGGATGAATCAAGGAGACGCATTTGATCATATGGAAGTGATCAAAATTGGACGTCTACATTTTTCCCCTCTTCAAAAGACTATTAGAATAATAGGGTTTCGAAGAAAAACAGAATACATATGTCTCTGTAGAGGGAGAGACCAGAAAAGAGATGCCCCAGCATGGGGAAACGCACGTGAGCTGCCCTGGACGAAGGGAAAGCAGAGAGGATGCCCCGGTCAAGAAAAGGTAGTGCTAGAGCAATGGATTAGGAGGAAATGGTATGGTATGCCCCCTCGAGAAGGGGGACGGGGGAGGAAAAAGGAGCCCCGGTCAACTTCTCGAAAGTATAGAGTGGTACATGTTGTTGGAAAGAGCACGCAAAAACGAGAAGAACGGCGCTTGAACGGAGTCAATCGGACATACGGTGTGCAAATGGCGGCCCCGAGAAGAAAGAGCTTAGATGAATTAATTGAGGTGATTTTTGGTTAAAGAAAAAGGAAAAAAGGACCATGAGGTGAAAAGATGAAAAGAGGATAAAAGGTAAGTGGGGACTTACCTTGGGCCCATTGTGACAGCTGGCAAGTGGAGAAAGAGAAGAGAGAGACGAGGAGGCGAGCGAGAGCAGACATCATGCCGGAGTACGACAGTGACGTCATTCACCGGGCGGATGAGAGACAGATATTTTTCATGCATTGCGCGGTACCCCG
>VDFB02167810.1:0-21901 GCA_007258455.2 Sequoia sempervirens
TTTCATTATATCTATAAATTATTATTAATTTACCTTTACAAAACCTATAGATGCTATTATTGCTTCATCTTCTATTAACCTTGAAGGTGATATAATAAAGAATCAATTGAAAGGATTGGTAAATATCAAATACAACAATGAAACTAAAACATAGGTGGACCAAATAATTTTAGATGGGTTAAAATTTATAAAAGAAGTTAAAAGGATGTATGAAGAAATAGAGGTAAAAAATAAAGAAATTAAAAATGAGTTGAAGGATGTTAGAAATGAAGAATCAATGTGGTAGAGATTATAGATTTTAAGGAAATGGCTCAAACTAATGTAAATGCATGCTTATTGCTAAACAAATATTTTTGAAAATAAAAGAAAACAAATATATCTTATGGTTTCAAAGTGTGAAGTAGAAATCATTAAATATCAAGTGCACCATAATGGAATACAACAAACTTTTAAAGGCTTATGATCAAGTAAATTCATGTAGACTTTTTGTCTTTTGATTTAGATATTATAACAAAGGATGAAACCCAACTTATTGACACACAATCGAAAATGATTTCAAAGATATGATTAATAATGATTTAATCAACATAAAGGTTTAATTTGGAATACATGAAAAATCTCGATAGCCTTTATTCTCATCTCAATAATTGCACTAGCCATGTATCAAATTATCAACAAGATTTAAATGCGATTCATACCATAATTACTACTTGGAAAACTTACAAGTAGGCAATGTATCCATCCCAAAGTATAAGCTTATTGCCCCAATTTTCAAATTATTTTGAGCATATAATGTTAAATCTTTTTCATAGTAGTGGTTATCTCCAACAACAAAAACATCTTCAGGGAACAATAAAGATGAAGTTGAAGGAGATGAGATACCTCTTCGGAAATCCAATAGCTTCTTCTTTTCATTTTAATACTTTATTACTTTTTGAAGAAGTGACTTAAGTCACTTATTGTAACTTAAGTTTTAAAATGAACTTTATTTTTGAAAAAAAAAAAAACAAAAAAAAGTTATTTTTAGTTATATTATATTTCAAGAAGTAGTTATTGGTAGTTATTAGGTAGTTATAAGAGGGAATCCCATGTATACATGATGCCATTATATACAAAAGGAAATTTTGGCTCTCAAAATTTTGGTACAAGGGGTTATTTAGAGTTAAAATTATTCACTTTTATTGAAAACAATAAAAAGCATCTAGATCCCGGTGTTAATGGTGTTCTTTATGTGTTGTCATTATTTTTTTGTACATGTTAAATTTATAATGATATTTCATACTCCTTTTCCTTTTTGTGTGAAAATAACTAGTTTTATGGTGAAAATATAAACATGCTAATAATCTTTGGAGGGAAATGTTCTCATATTTATGGGTTTATGCTAGATACTACTATCATTAATATATCTCTTTGTATGTTGAGATTTGTGTATAATCATTCCTTCATTGTTATTGTAGCATATGATATCTTATTATAAAGTTTATCATAGAAGTAAAGAAGTGTTATCTCTTTCTTTTGTGATGAAATATGTATGAAACCTATTTTCTAATAAAGTGGGGAGACTTGGATTGGTATTCACATGTATACCACCAAATTCCTCTAAATCATTTTTTTTTTTAGTTTTATTTTTCCTTTTGTATTTTTTAGTTAAAAGTACCTTGAAAACATGTAATTACTTTTATCGTACAAGGGAGCTACCCCTTTCAAATGTAGAGGACATGTGTTAATCCATAATAAATTATCCAAATTTTGCTAATGTTTGCCACTATACATTGGGAAAGTCACATTGAAATATACAGTGGAAAACCTATTTATCAATGGTCAATTTCTGAAATCTCGAGTTTCTCAAAGCTTGATTCATGGTTGGTAGTGGGGGTTGGGCCTTCCAATGCTTTCTCATCTCTAGTTTGTGGATGACACCTCACTTATGGGATTGGCTCATATTCGGGAGGCTGAATCCTTTAGGCAAGCTTTGGATATCGACCTTGCGACTTCAGGCCAGAAAGTCAATGAGTAGAAGTCTTCTATCTTCTTCTTTAATACTCCTCAGGCTATCCAGTGGCGGATTGCTGCTATTTTGCGGTTTCAAATAGGGTCTCTTCCCTTTGTCTATTTGGGTATTCCTTTTGTTATTGGTCGTCATCCCAGGTCCTCCTAGCAACTATTGCTTGATAAGCTGAGGCGGAAGGTTACTCATTAGACTCATCGGTGGTTGTATACAACTGCTAGAGTGACTCTTCTCAAGTCTGTTATATAGGCTCTTCCCATCTACAGGTGCTTTGTTCAAGTGGCTCCTATGTATTTCCTTAGGGAATTTGATGCTCTCTCACATCAATTTCTTTGGAGTGGTAATTTTCTTTCTTCAAAGTGGAGCCTTGTTAAGTGGGAATCTATGTGTAGACCAACATAGGAGGGTGGTCTTGGTTTATGCTTTGCAATTTTGAATGAGCAAGTTCTTGCTGCCAAGCTTTACTAGTGTTGGTGTACCAATCAGCACTAGTTATGGGATCATATTCTCAAGCATAAACATCTTAGGGTGTTGCTCCTTTTGAGGTTCCTCGCTATCCTCTAGAAGGGATTGGTTCTTTGATTCGACATACTTTGAAAGTGGGGGTGCAGTTGATTAAGCGTGCACTTTTTTGGATCTGTCATTCAGGGTCACAGGCTCTTTTTTGGTTAGATTCTTGGGATGGTCACCCACCTATTCTCTCTTCATTTCCTCACCTCCAGTCCCTTTGTGATGTTTTTATTGCGGCGGGTTGGGATACCGTGGAGCATTATAAGGTTGCGTAGCATTGTGGATCGGCTATCAATTTTCATTGGAAGCATCCTTCTGAGTGGCCACCTGGAGGGTCTGAGGGGGATAGGCCTGAGCTTTCTCAGCTTCTGGCTTCTCGGGCTTGTAATTCTTTGAGAGGACCTGATGTTTTGGCTTGGGATGGTTTGGATTTGTCTGAAAAGTACTCTGTATCTGCTGGTTATAAGCAATTGGGTAGGCAATTGTTTGGGGACATTGAGGTCCCTTGGTGGAAGCAAGTTTGGAACAAGATGTCATGGCCCAAGTGCAATTTCTTCATGTGGTTAGTGGCTCAAAATTGGTGTCTTACTTGGGATAACTTATGTAAGTGTGGTTTCCAAGGCCCCTCTATGTGTGTTCTTTGTCTTGATTGTGAAAAGAGTGTCTCCCATCTCTTCTTTCAATGTTCCTATGCTAGGGAGATTTGGCATTTATGGTGGAGAGTGTGGAATACACCCTGTTGGCATGTTTCCTCATTGGCGGAGTTTGTAGAATGGTGGGGCAAGACCCCTGTTTCTACTTCCTTTCTTCAAGATGCTTGGGATCTTGGCCCACCCTTTATTATCTAGAACCTGTGGTTGGAGAGGAATTGGCGGATTTTTCAGGATGTGTTGTTGATGGCCCCTCACCTGTGGTGGAAAATTCTACATTCTTTGGGAGAAACTATTGCGGCTAAGTGTGATCTGACTGAGCCAGTGGACCCTCTTGATGTTGGTTGTTGTAATCGTCTTCATATTCCTCCTTCGCCAAAGGTGGCTCATGCATAGCAGTGGAGCATCCTACGAAGGTGAATAGGGAGGAAGATGGTCCCCCTCCTCAAAGGAGTCCTAAAATCAACATGGATGGCTCTTCTCATGGAAATCCTAGTCATACTAGAATAGGTGGTGTTGGTCAGGATAGCTCTGGAGATGTTCAGTTTATCTTCTTTGTTTATAAGGGTCTTCATACTAATATTTTAATGGAGGCTCAAGCCATTTTATTGGCTGTGGAGCGGGGCAGTCAATTGCGATGGCGAAGGATCATATGTGAGTTTGACTCCCAGGTTGTGGTGAACTTACTGAATAGGAAACATTTAGATGATGTGAGTTGGCAGTTGGCTTTGATTGTTGAACAAATTCTCATTCTATGTGCTTCTCTGGAGTTTATTACTTTCACTCATATTCCTCGAGAATGGAATGGTGTTGTTGATTATTTGGCTAAATAGGCTTATGATCATATTCATGATTGGAATTTGGTGGATCGGGTCAGCTACCCCTGGATTTGTCTCAACAGTTGGATCACTTGGTGGAGCTTGATAGGGCTATTTAATGCCCTTGCTTTGTAACTTTTTTTTGTTTTAATAAAAAATTTACCCCTCCTTGATGTTAATAGATAGTAATTGGTAGACTTTAAATTTGTCATTGATTTCAAAGGAACCTTTAGTTGGTCTCATGATCTATAACCACGAGCCATAGTGGACACTCAAGGTTGCCAAAATAATTACTATCTAGTTATATGGGAAAATGATTAGTGTGAAGAGATGATCACAATGGGGTAGGTGTGTAGATAATATGAAAAATGCCTTAGTTGACCAAAAAGGGTTCCTAGAGTTGTGACAAAATGATCAACTTGAATGGAGGATCACAATGGCACAATTACTTAGATGGATTAAAAATTGGCCTAGACTTTTTCCAATTTGCACGTTGTAGACCAAATTTTATCCCAACTAGGAAGGATTTGACAATTTTGTTTGAAAAATATTCTCATAGGGTATATCTATAAGGGTGGTCTTGGTTTATGCTTTGCAATTTTGAATGAGCAAGTTCTTGCTGCCAAGCTTTACTAGTGTTGGTGTACCAATCAGCACTAGTTATGGGATCATATTCTCAAGCATAAACATCTTAGGGTGTTGCTCCTTTTGAGGTTCCTCGCTATCCTCTAGAAGAGTTAGTTCTTTGATTAGACATACTTTTGAAAGTGGGGGTGCAGGTTGATTAAAGTACTTTTTGGATCTGTCATTCGAGTCCTGAGGCTCTTTTTGGTTAGATTCTTGGGATGGTGACCCACCTATTCTCTCTTCCTTTCCTCACCTCTAGTCCCTTTGTGATGTTTTTATTGTGGCTTACTGGTATACTATGGAGAATTATAAAGTTGTGTAGCATTATGGATCGCTTGTAAGTTTTTGTTGGAAGCATCCTTTTGAGTGGCCACTTGGAGGGTCTAAGGGGGATAGGCGTGAGATTTCTCAGCTTTTGGATTCTCATGCTTGTAATTCTTTGAAGGGTCCTAATGTCTTGGCTTGGGATGGTTTGGATTTATCCAAAAAGTACTCTGTGTCTACTGGTTATAAGCAGTTGGGTAGGCAGTTGTTTGGGGACATTGAGGTCCCTTGGTGGAAGCAAGTTTGGCACAAGTTGTCATGGCCCAAGTGCAATTTCTTCATGTGGTTAGTGGCTCAAAATAGGTGCCTTACTTGGGATAATTTATGTAAGCGTGGTTTTCAAGGCCCTTCTATGTGTGTTCTATGTCGTGATTGTGAAGAGAGTGTCTCCCATATCTTCTTTCAATGTTCCTATGCTAGGGAGATTTGGAATTTTCGGTGGAGGATGTGGAATACACCCTATTGGCATGTTTCCTCATTGGTGGAGTTTGTGGAACGGTGGGGCAAGGCCCCTATTTCTACTTCCTTTCTTCAAGCTACTTGGGATCTTGGCCCATCCTTTATTATCTAGAACCACTGGTTGAAGAGGAATAGGCAGATTTTTTAGGATGTGTTGTTGATGGCCCCTCACCTATGGTGGAAAATTCTACATTCTTTTGGAGAAACTATTGCGGCTAAGTGTAATCTCATTGAGCTGATGGATCCTTGTGATGTTGGTTGTTGTATTCATCTTCATCTTCCTCCTCCGCAATGATAGCTCATGCACAACAAGTGTAGACATCCTACCCCGAAGGTGAATAGGGAGGGAAGATGGTCCCCTCCTCCTCAAGGAGTCCTAAAAATAAACAAGGATGGCTCTTCTAATGGAAATCCTGGTCATGCTAGAATTGGTGGTGTTGGTTGGGATAGCTTTGGAGATGTTTAGTTTATCTTCTCTGTTTATAAGGGTCTTCATACTAATAATTTAATGGAGGCTCATGAAATTTTATTGGCTATGGAGCGGGGCAATCAATTGGGATGGTGAAGGATCATATGTGAGTTTGACTCCCAAGTTGTGGTGAACTTGCTGAATATGCGACATTTAGATGATGTGAGCTGGCAATTGACTTTGATTATTGAGCAAATTCTCATTCTCTGTGCTTCTCTAGAGTTTATTACTTTCACTCATATTCCTAGAGAATGGAATGGTGTTGTTGATTATTTGGCTAAAATGGAAGCATGATCATATTCATGATTGGGTGGTGAATGCGGGGTAGGCTACCCACGGATTTGTCTCAGCAGGAGTTGGATCACTTGGTGGAGCTTGATAGAGACTGTTGTGCCCTTGCTTTGTAACTTTTTTTTGTTTATGAAATTACCCCCTCCTTGATGTTAATAGATAGTAATTGAGCACAAGACTTTAAATTTGTCATTGATTCCAAAGGAGAACCTTTAGTTAGTCTCATGATCTATAACCACGAGGAGCCATAGTGGACACTCAAGGTTGCCAAAATAATAATTACTATCTAGTTATATGGGAAAATGATTAGTGTGAAGAGATGATCACAATGGGGTAGGTGTGTAGATAATATGAAAAATGCCTTAGTTGACCAAAAAGGGTTCCTAGAGTTGTGACAAAATGATCAACTTGAATGGAGGATCACAATGGCACAATTACTTAGATGGATTAAAAATTGGCCTAGACTTTTTCCAATTTGCACGTTGTAGACCAAATTTTATCCCAACTAGGAAGGATTTGACAATTTTGTTTGAAAAATATTCTCATAGGGTATATCTATAAGGGTGGTCTTGGTTTATGCTTTGCAATTTTGAATGAGCAAGTTCTTGCTGCCAAGCTTTACTAGTGTTGGTGTACCAATCAGCACTAGTTATGGGATCATATTCTCAAGCATAAACATCTTAGGGTGTTGCTCCTTTTGAGGTTCCTCGCTATCCTCTAGAAGGGATTGGTTCTTTGATTCGACATACTTTGAAAGTGGGGGTGCAGTTGATTAAGCGTGCACTTTTTTGGATCTGTCATTCAGGGTCACAGGCTCTTTTTTGGTTAGATTCTTGGGATGGTCACCCACCTATTCTCTCTTCATTTCCTCACCTCCAGTCCCTTTGTGATGATTTTATTGCGGCTGGCTGGGATACCATGGAGCATTGTGGATCAGTTGTAAGTTTTCGTTGGAAGCATCCTTCTGAGTGGCCACCTGGAGGGTCTAAGGGGGATAGGTGCGAGCTTTCTCAACTTTTGGCTTCTCGTGCTTGTAATTCTTTAAGGGAACCTAATGTCTTGGCTTGGGAAGGTTTAGATTTGTCTGGAAAGTATTCTGTGTCTACTGGTTATAAGTAGTTAGGTAGGTAGTTGTTTGGGGACATTGAGGTCCCTTGGTGGAAGCAAGTTTGACACAAGTTGTCATGGCCCAAGTGCAATTTCTTCATGTGGTTAGTGGCTCAAAATCGGTGTCTTACTTGGGATAATTTATGTAAGTGTGGTTTCTAAGGCCCTTCTATGTGTATTATGTGTTGTGATTATGAAGAGAGTGTCTCCCATCTCTTCTTTCAATGTTCCTATGCTAAGGAGATTTGGCATTTCTAGTGGAGGGTGTGGAATATGCCCTATTGGCATGTTTCCTCATTGGCGAAGTTTGTGGAACGGAGGGGCAGGGCCCCTATTTCTACTTCCTTTCTTCAAGCTACTTGGGCTCTTGGCCCATCCTTTATTATCTGGAACCTGTGGTTGTAGAGGGATAGGCGAATTTTTCAAGATGTGTTGTTGATGTCCCCTCACCTATGGTGGAAAATTCTACATTCTTTGGGAGAAACTATTGCAGCTAAGTGTGATTTGATTGAGTTGGTGGACCCTTGTGATGTTGGTTTTTGTAATCATCTTCATATTCCTCCTTCGCAAAGGTCGCTCATGCGCAACAGATGTAGACATCCTACACTGAAGGTGAATAGGGAGGGAAGATGGTCCCCCCCTCCTCAAGGAGTCCTAAAAATCAACATGGATGGCTCTTCTCATGGAAATCCTAGTCATACTAGAATAGGTGGTGTTGGTCAGGATAGCTCTGGAGATGTTCAGTTTATCTTCTTTGTTTATAAGGGTCTTCATACTAATATTTTAATGGAGGCTCAAGCCATTTTATTGGCTGTGGAGCGGGGCAGTCAATTGCGATGGCGAAGGATCATATGTGAGTTTGACTCCCAGGTTGTGGTGAACTTACTGAATAGGAAACATTTAGATGATGTGAGTTGGCAGTTGGCTTTGATTGTTGAACAAATTCTCATTCTATGTGCTTCTCTGGAGTTTATTACTTTCACTCATATTCCTCGAGAATGGAATGGTGTTGTTGATTATTTGGCTAAATAGGCTTATGATCATATTCATGATTGGAATTTGGTGGATCGGGTCAGCTACCCCTGGATTTGTCTCAACAGTTGGATCACTTGGTGGAGCTTGATAGGGCTATTTAATGCCCTTGCTTTGTAACTTTTTTTTGTTTTAATAAAAAATTTACCCCTCCTTGATGTTAATAGATAGTAATTGGTAGACTTTAAATTTGTCATTGATTTCAAAGGAACCTTTAGTTGGTCTCATGATCTATAACCACGAGCCATAGTGGACACTCAAGGTTGCCAAAATAATTACTATCTAGTTATATGGGAAAATGATTAGTGTGAAGAGATGATCACAATGGGGTAGGTGTGTAGATAATATGAAAAATGCCTTAGTTGACCAAAAAGGGTTCCTAGAGTTGTGACAAAATGATCAACTTGAATGGAGGATCACAATGGCACAATTACTTAGATGGATTAAAAATTGGCCTAGACTTTTTCCCTTATAGATATACCCTATGAGAATATTTTTCAAACAAAATTGTCAAATCCTTCCTAGTTGGGATAAAATTTGGTCTACAACGTGCAAATTGGAAAAATATATATGAGTTTTACATGTTACTATGAGTAGCATAAAATTGACAATCTAGATCCTATCATCTAGTTTTTTAACAATTTTGTGTTTCATTTGACTAATGTTCTATAATAAAATTGTCTGGATCTTTTGATAGATCATTAGAAATGTCTCAAATTCTTACTACCTATGCCCAAATAAATGTGTAGTGGGGAAAAAGGGGGAATGTAAGGGTAGGGAGTGTTTGGTGTGTGGGCTCTTAAATATACTTGTCATTTGTAAATAGTAAATTGGCCTACTATTTAAATACTCTAACTACTCAGGATTCTGCCATATTATAGCCATGTTATCATGTATCCAAGGTAAGATGAGAGCAACTTGATGGTGCTAACTACTAAGCAATGCACTATAGATTTCAAATAGTTGATAGCTTCCTATGGTGAAGCTTCTCCCATCCTTAGAGGTTTCTTTCAATATACCTAAAGGTACATTGAAATTCAAAGTCATATATAGATGTTGTCTAATGCCTTGGTATTGGAGTCAAAATACCACTCGCTTCGCTAGACCCTTATGATGAATCTAGCTTAGCAATGTATGGTAGTTTTTTTGAGAATATTTTAAAACTCAACATAGAGTTTATAACCTAGATGATCTATTTTAGATTTTTTAAATGGTTTATATTCCACTAATTTCACTATTTTCTAATCACCAAGATCCCATAAAGGTGAGGTGATAGCATATGATGGATAGTTGTACTAAGCTACTAACTCCTACTTTTTAACATATCCCTTGAAATAGCTCAAACATATAGGCTCAATTCTATCAACATTTATGGGCCTTCAAAGTGCCCCTTCTACCTATCCACTTTGGAAATGATGCATCATCTCCTCCTTGCAAACGTATTTTAAAGACATGCTAGCCTTGGATCATAGAGAAACTCGGTTGGTGTGGCTTGCTATCACACAACTTAGAGAATATTTTCTCTATTGTTTGCATTTCCATACAAAAATCCACATGGGATGGGATTTGGCTAGTCAACCCTCTAATGGTCATTTGGTACCTTTGGAAGGAGAGGAATCAAAGGATTTTCAATGATTATTCCTCAACAACTGAAAGTTCTATATTAAATATTAAGATCAGCATTTGCAAGTTTCTGAACTCTAAAATTATTTCTTCGGTATCTAAAGTATTTAAATCTTCAAATGATATGATTGGTCGCGCCCACAAAAGGATATGAAAATCATGGCAAAAACCTATCCTGGGAATTGGACATTCTAGTAGGTGACTAATACCTCTTTGTGGTCATTCATTTACTTGTCAAACCAGGGAACGTAAACTTTAAATGGAGCGGCACAATATGTGCACTAAGAACCGGTTTCAGTCACGGCCTATTGAAAATAAACACTTGGAAAGAAATTATATCTATGCAATAATGCAAAGTTCTCTTAACTCAATCATAATCTAACCAAAGCAGAAATCGTAATAGCTACAATTGAGGGACAAACTATAAACTAGCCTTATGCTGCAGGAACAGTATAAGACTGAGCTTGTGTTGAAACTTCTAAAATGAAATCTAACTTGAATTAACAAAGGATAAACAACTACGCTCCTACAGATACTAAGTGGGCCCCCTTAGCAAGCATCAACTAATTGACACAAAAGATTGTGCTCAGAACTCCATCAACTTTTATTCATAACGTGAAATCATTTACATTGACTGTTTTGCTTCAGAAAACTAACAAAAACTCTGATTCATATTATAACTCTAACTCTTACATAATCTACTTCTCTATCTATCCATCTATCTCCTTCTCTGTTCACCCGCGCAGGAGGAACACTTATTTCAAAAATCAGGAGAACAACTAACTAACTAACTCAATAGAGAAAGACGTGGATATGAAATGTATCCCGAAATCAAGGAACAGACTTCATAAATGAGTTATTCGTTCAACCCGATCCAGAGAGAATCTAGCACTCCACTCTTTCCAGATTAAATGTCATTTAAAATCCTTCCCAATGGTTTCGGTCAAATATTCTTTGCCAGAGCTTCCTCGAAGTCGTGCAGGAAATGGACTTTATTGCAAGGCCGAGATTGGCTACGCTTGACTCGATCATACTTTCTTCAACAACCTACGAAACACAAGGTAACAGATGCGAAAGAAAAGGTGCATGGCACATACACAATATCCATTCATTAATCACATATTTAAATCTATTTCATCATTCAAAAACTACATGCGTTATACCAG
This sequence comes from Sequoia sempervirens, assembly GCA_007258455.2. Taxonomy (NCBI): domain Eukaryota; kingdom Viridiplantae; phylum Streptophyta; class Pinopsida; order Cupressales; family Cupressaceae; genus Sequoia; species Sequoia sempervirens. The sequence continues at coordinate 11,085 of VDFB02167810.1, forward strand.
TCATTTGGGAAGTCAAACAGGGTAATAAATACAGACATGTCAACATGATAGGCTACAGGAACATGAAAGTGTATTTCTATAGGATATCCCCCAATAAAAGGTTTCAAGAGAGTTAAACAACCATAATCAACAGAAGTAAAGGTATTAAAAGTACACCATGATATCCAAATTATGAGCATATTTTGGGCTCATCATTTTGCCCCCTACTTAAACCAATGTTGGTCCTCTAGCATTAAACTTCCTGGTGGTCTCTCTGAAATCAGTGGCTGAGGAATGACCCTGAAATGGAACTCCAAATTTGTAACAAAAGCCTCTGTAACTCTGCCACCTTTCATACCTATGGGCTTCTATGTCTTTATTAAGATTTGTAGCCTGGTAAGGATAAAGGGGCCACATTAGCACAGGAGGTCTAAATGTTAATGGCATCCACAATTCAAATCTCTTTTGAAGTCCTAGTTGTATGTATTTGTTTGATCGTTTAAGAGCTGCTATAAAATTTAGTGGACTATGAGGTTCAAACTTTCTTAACCCAATAGTTAATCTTTCCCATCTCTTTTCAATTCTAGAGTATGACAGTCTCCAAAACGAGCATGATTGTTCTTGAAATTTATCATATACCTGTTTCCTGAGATCAAATATTTTCACTCTAGTTGTATCATTATTAAGACCATATGTCAGAGTAAGCCAGGTTTTCAGCATTGTGCGGGGGTCTGAACTCTCAGAATGCAATGGAACATGCTCATTCCTTTCTGCTTCTTCATATGTTTCCCATTGCCTGCCATAATTTGCTTCATTTGCCACCCAAGACAAAAGTGATCTCAAATGGATGTCACCAATACATAGAAGGGGATTCCACTCTGTTTCAAATGGAATTAAGAAGGCATGCAAGTAAAATTCACACAAAGAATTTCTGAGCCAATTAGGGGCTACCTGATATGCATCATAAAACTCTTTAGCAGTGTGAAGAATAGGATCCTGATTTTTGGAAATTCTCATCAGTTGGAACCACAAGAACTGTTCTTTGAGGCACAGAGCATAAACTCTGGGTGGTGGTCTGCATTCGATAATCTGACTAGTTACCTTCAGCATTTCATCCATTTTCTCTTTTAACTCCTAGATTTCCAGTTTCTGCCCTTCAATTTCCTTTTTCAGTTTCTTCTTTTCCTCCTCCCAAAGACTCTATTGCATTTCAATCTTGGCCAGGTGGTAGAAAGTCAAGGTTTGTAATGTAACCGGTTTCCATGTAACTTTGACATATTCCAAAAATTCAATTAAAAATGTTTTCTTATAAACAACAATGGCTTGACAAGTTTCAGGGGGAATTGAGGCTTCATTGACCACTTCCAACGGTTTAGTCTGTTCTTCCTCTTGCTGTAGGATAAATTCCTATTGCTGCAGTGGAGAAGACTGTGCTTCCTCTGAAATCTGCATAGCTGCAGCAGCCAAGTCATCAAGACTTGGTACTCCCCTTTCATTATGCTCAACTTCCCTTGTCTCAACTTGTTCTTCCTCAAGAATAACAAATGAACTCTATGCAGCACTCTCAAACATATTCTGAGAAACATCATGTTCAAACTCAACAGATTCTTCTGAAATTATAATAACCTCAGGGTGAGGTGAAGCAGGGGATACTTTACATTGTGTTCTGGTAGAAACTCTTCTTGGCAGTGCTGTGGCTGGAGGAGGTGCTCTTGTAGCCTTCCTCTTTTTGAATTGCTTAGAAGGTTCTACCTTTTCAGAGGATGATGGTGAATTGGGAACGGCAACAGGCGTTGCTATAGGAGACAATGCTACAGGGGAAGAAGCTATAGGAGAAGAACATTTCCTTTTCTGAGAAGGGGGGTTAGATTCTGGGGTTTGCTCTACCCTAGATGACTCTCGAGCCTTTGCTTTTCCTCTCTCTCTCTCTCCTACTGGCAGCCCTAGTTTGCACCCAGGCAGAGGATTCAGGTGTGAGAGCTGTAGGACCAGGTGCTATAGGAGCAGATGATGCTTGCCCTGTTCTCCTACTAGTGGATGCTATTTCCTCTTTCTTTTTTCAAGGCCGTGGGGTAAGTGCTCTAGGGGGTTCTAGACGTTGCAGGCTCTTCTGGGAAAATAATTCTTGCCAGGAAAGAGGTGATACATCTCTCAAAGAGTGTGCAATCAACAATTTTATGAGGCCATGGTGAGCAATAGAATTATCTTTCCCCTGTTGGGTTCCATGGGCACATTCTTCCAGAAAGTTTAACAAAAAGTTTAGAACATTAACAGCTAATCCATGCCTCATATGACTTAACAATTTGAAGTGGTAAGAATGTAGGTAGGAGAAACGGCCTTCACAAGTTAAATACCTGATTATGAAAGTAGTGTATTCTGGGTATGGAGGAGGCAATGACACTCGCTTGCATCCCTGCTTTGAGACCTCCAAAGGTCCATCAGTGGGTATTGAAAATTCTGCCCTTGCAGAGGTAGCATCCGAAGAAAAATTTTCTCCAATGGCTGGGAGCCTGATTACTTCTACAATTCTTTCTTTAGTTGCAACAATTGTTAAACCCCATACAGTAGCCTCCCCTTCAGAAAGGGTTCTCAAAAATTCGCCTACAGCCTCCTCATCAAAAGCATCTAAACTCAAAAAGTAATTCAGCAAACCACATAGGCTGAATGCTTGGGACATTTGAGGATTTTGCATTAATAACTTATGAGCTACAAGCTCATGCCTTACCAGCTGACCACCCATGTTCACAGTTTTTCCTTAGCTGAACTCAACTCCTTTCTGAAAATCAAAAATTTCCCCTATTCTGCTCTGGTTTTTTTCTGTTCTGCCGTCAATTTTATCTTCTTTTCCAAAAATGAACTTTATGAACTTTTTAAACAAGCAGTTTTTGAATGTGATTTACAATGAAAAACATGCAATGAAAAAGACATGTGATCATATTTGGAAAGTACCAGAAAAATAATAAAGAAAGATTATCTGAGCAGTTGTGACAGCGGTGAAAGGACAAGTTTAAAAAGTAGATTATCTCGCCCCCTACTTAGAGTATGACATGTGTCCTCACATGTACTAGGGAATAGGTGAAAATCGGGTAATAATGATTGATACAGACAGTGCAGTAAATGAATAGAATGAAATAAATCAAAAATGCGATAATCAAAAGATATTGCGTACCTTTCATTAAATGTTTGTACGTGTTGGGAAAGTTGACGGCTTTGGCATGAGATGACAGTTGGGAATGAGATCATAATTAGGGGTGGTGCAGATGGATGAGGTGGATGGATAATGTGGACGGATGAGATGAATGAATGGAATGGATGGATGGTACGGAAGATAAAGAAGCGAAATGTGGTGAGAAGTGGAAACGAAGAAAATGGGTTCCCTTAAAAGGAAACCTTTATTATGAGCATGCATTAGAAAATCACGGAGAAGCTACAGGAGAAAGGCTAAAGCCTTCAGCTGCAGGAAGAGTAGTGGCAGAATCCTGAGCGAACTGCTGCATAAATTCTTCTTTTGAGACTGGTTTATGGTACAACCGGAGGCGGTGTCCATTAACTAACAACTTGAATCTAACAGGATCAATTGTAACAAGTTGCACTGAACCATTAGCAAATACATTCTCAATTTCATACAGGCCCAACCATCTGGTTTGTAATTTGCCTAGACTGTCCTTATATCGTGAGTCATAAAGTAGAGCCCAATCTCCTACTTTGAATTTCTTCTCTTTAATGTATTTATCATGCCACCTCATTCTCTGATTTTGTATCATCTCAGTGTGCTGCAGGGCATTCTTTCAGAGTTCATCCAGAGCATTGAGTTGCATGATTCTGTCCTTTTGTGCATTTGTTAAATCCATGTCCATCTCCAGTGTTGTTCTTAGAGTCTTATGTTCAAACTCTATTGGCATCACAGCTGTTTTACCATACACTATTTCAAAAGGTGTATATCCTGTAGCAGTCTTCCAGGTAGTACGGTAGGCCCATATAGCTTCTGGTAACCTTGTGGCCCAGTCCTTTCTATGCAAATCTATAGTTTTAGTCAAAATGGCCTTTATATCCCTATTTGTGACTTCAACCTGGCCATTGGCCTGGGGGTGATAAGGAGTTGATTTCATGTGTCGTATATTATATTCATTGACTAAAGTTGTGATAAGTGTAGAAGTAAATTGTGTTCCTTGATCTGTCACTATTTCCGTAGGGACACCAAACCTAGTAAATATTTCCTCATAGAAAAATTCAGCCACTTTATTGTCCCTAGCATGTTTCATAGGCTTAGCCTCTACCCATTTTGTGACATAGTATGTGCATACAAGGATGTAGGACTTACCATTGGAAGGTGGATCAATTGGTCCTACAAAATCCAGTCCCCATTTGTCGAAGGGAGCAACTACAACTTGTGGAAATAGAGGAATCTCATCAGATCGAGTTGGTCTTCCCATCCACTAGCATCTGTCACACCTCCTGGTATATTTGGCTGCATCTCTATGCAAAGTTGGCCTATAGTAACTAGTATTTAAAATTTTCATCATTGTCCTTTTGGCAGCAAAATGTCCACCACACAGCTCATCATGGCTGGCATACAGTATATCATGAGTGTCCTCCTCTGGTACACATCTCCTCATAACTTGATCTGGCCCTGTATAAAGCATGCAATCTACAATCCAAGAAAAGTTAAAGCTTTTCTCTACCAATAATCTCTTTTCCTTAGGGGAGAATTGAGGAGGAGTTCTTCCTGTGGCCAGATAATTTGCTATATCAGCATACCATGGGTGAATAACCTTGATTGCAAACAGGTGCTCATCATGAAAGGAGTCTTCAATAACTGCAGAGTCATCTTGCCTTTGAAGTCTAGAAAGGAAATCGGCAACCACATTGGCTTTACCTGGTTTGTCCACAATTGTAATGTCAAATTCCTGCATCAACAATAACCATCTTGCCAGTCTCCCGGATATTGCAGCTTTGTTCATGAGATACCGGATTGTAGCATGATCAGTATGAACAAATATTTGATAACCAATGATATAATGCCTGAATTTATTGAGGGCGTAAATGATTTCCAACATTTCTTTTTCTGTAACAGTGTAATTCAATTCAGCCCCTTGCAAATTTTTGCTTATGTAATAGAGTGCATGTTCTAGTGAACCATCCTTCTGCCCTAACACTGCGCCAATGGCATAATCTGATGCATCTATATGAATATGAAATGGAAGTGACCAACCAGGTCCTTTCAGAATAGGTGCCTTTGTAAGGGTGACTTTTAAGTCAAGGAATGTTTTTTCACATTCCTCTATCCAAGAAAAATCTGCATCTTTCTTCAACAGACTGTATAAAGGGTCTGATGTTTGGCTGAAGTCCTTAATGAATCTTCTGTAGTATCTGGCATAGCCTAGAAAGCTCTATACCTCTTTTTGCTTGGTAGGAGAGGGTAGCTTAGAAATAACTTCAATCTTAGTAGGATCAACCTGAATTCCAGCAGCAGAAATATAGTGACCAAGTACTATTCCTTCCTGCATCATCATGAAGCACTTTTGACTATTCAGTGATAGGTTGTGATCTTCTCATTTCTGTAGTACTTTCTCCAAGTTGGCTTGAGCTTCCTCAAATGTCGTACCATAAACAGTAAAGTCATCCATGTATATTTCCATGCAATCATATGAGATGTTTGAGAAGATACTTATGACTGCCCTCTGGAAAGTTGCAAGAGCATTACAGAGACCAAAAGGCAAAACTGAATAGGCAAATGTTCCCCAAGGGCATGTAAAAGTAGTCTTTTCTTGATCCTCAGGAGCAATCTTGATTTGATTGTACCCACTGAAGCCATCTAAGAATGAGAAGTACTTTTTTCCTGCTAAATTATTTAGAACTTGATCAATGAATGGAAGAGGAAAGTAATCTTTCTTTGTTGCCAAGTTGAGCTCTTTGTAGTCTACACATACCCTCCATTTTCCTCCTTTCTTAGGAACAATGACCAATGGGGAAACCCGCTGGCTATCAAAGATTGGGTAGATAAAGCCAGCTACTAACATTTTCTGCAATTCTTCTTTAACAATTTCTCTCAAAGGTGGATTAATTCTTCTTTGAGGCTGCCTGATAGGTTTGAAGTCACTGTCAATATATATGTGATGTGTACAGAGTTTTGGGTCTAAACCCCTCATATCCCCATAGTCCCATGCAAAAGCTCTTTTGTGGGCTTGCAACATTGTGGCTAGGGCAGTTTGTTGAGATGGAGACAACTTATTATTAATATGCAGACAACGGCCTGAAGATACTTCTATCTATTTGGTGAGATCATTTATTGAGGTTGCTGATAAAGGTGGTGCCTATATATCACATAATAGTAAATCATGATGACTCTCAGGATGCAGTTGCTACAGGAAACATTGCTGAGGATGACTGTCCAAAATAGATGGGCTATTCAAACCAGAACTAAACTGCAGAATGTGTAGAAGCAAATTATCTTCACTCTAAAGCTGGGAAAATGGATCAGTTCGTAGCATCATTAACTGAGCTAATGAATTGATTTCTTCATATTCCTCTCCTAGATTTGGCCAAACTAGTTGAGAAAAATCTGGCAAAGGTTGTGCAGGTGGGTATAAAGTCAATTTCTTCTTTGACTGACCATTAGAAATTGTCATGTCTCCAGAACAACATCTTATAAGGGCATTAGCTATAGCTAACCAAGGTCGGCCTAGGATAATAGGATATCCTCCTAAGGTTGCTTTAGTGGACAATATGGTGAAATCAGCAGGGTATTCCAAAGATTCAAGGGTGACAATGACATTTTCTATTACTCCATCAGGTGTAACCATGGAACTATCAACAAGTTGCAGGACAGTCAGTGTAGACCGAATGTTTGGAATATTCAAACACTCCATAGTGTGCTTGGTCATCACATTAATGGCTACACCAAGGTCAACCAAAATATTTCTTACTACTTGACCATTGATATTGATTTTTACTACAGGACTTCCAGGATCAGTATATTTTGGAATGACAACTTTCCCCAACATAATATCGGCTAACTGTCCTAGGACATGGATAGTTTGGGGGTCCTTTTTCTTTCTTCCTTGTTTCTTTAAACAAGCCTCTTTAATGGCTTTTCCATAAACTGGAACATCTTTAATAGTTTGAAAAAGAGGAATTTGGACTTGTACATTCTTTAGCTTCTCCAAAATATCAAAGGTGGGCTCTTCAATGGTCTTGGGTGTAGTAATTTGCAATCTCTGAGGAAAAGGTGGTGTAGCCTGAGGCTGCAGGATAGGTTCCTTAGATGCAGTAGCTGATACAGGTATATCTTCTGCATGATCAGTAGGTTGTTCACAGTAGAGTTTGGAATCTCTATTATTACATGTGGCTGTGGAGCAGGGAGAGTGGTTCCAGACCTAAGATGGATATTATTGATATTCAGGGCATAAGCTGGATACTGGTTGGCTTCTGCAGAATACATAGGTTGTTGTTGTTGTTGCTGCTTATTATTGGGATTTGGCAATGGTTGAGCAGGCATAGGCATTTGTTTTGGAGGGTCAGTATTTGCTGCAGGTGCTGCAGGAGCTGCAGGAGGAGGCATAAGTGTTGGAGGTTGTGGCTGCTGAGACTGCAGGAATCCAGGGGGTTGGTTCTGGCATTGCTGAGGACCTTTCCATTGAGGGTTCTACTGCTAGTTACCTGGAGGTGGAGTCCATTGTCCTTGTGGGTGCTGCCAACCTCCTTTAGGGGGTTGCCATTGAGGGCTTTGATAATTAGGCCAGTATGGTTGAGGAGCATTCCAAGGTGGAGGTGGGCCATATGTAGGTTGCCATTGGTTATTATAATTAGAGTAAGGATTACCAAAATTCAAAGGATCTTGAGGCATACCTTGTCTTGGAGCCCATGGTCTCCTTTGTGCAACAAAGAAGACTTGGTCATCATCACCTTCTATCATCTTAAATTCAGTAGGTAACTGTTTAGCCTCCATATTGGCCACCAACTTGCATCTGCAATCACGTTTCTTCTATCTACAATGTGGACAGAACTCAGCCAGGATTGCCTCAGCCTTCTCATGCTTCTTGATAGCTTGCATGGTATCCAACTATGTAGCCATGTTGTTTATGATGTCCTGCTTGAAATCAGACAACAAATTTGTGATCTCCATCCAGGAAACTCCGCTGGAAGAAGTCTTTCCCACTGTAGCTTGATGACCTCTACCCTTCTTCACATTTTCTCGGAAGTAATTGAGACATATCTTCATGAGATCATCCCAAGATGCTTGAGTGATATCACTGCCTCCCATCAGGTCCAAGGCATCTATACAAGTATCATTGATTCCCCTTAGAAAAAGCAATTTCTGAGATTCTTCATTAAGAGTATGGTCTGAATTCTTTTTCAAAGAAAACAAGAATCTTGATATGTAATCCTCCAGACTTTCATCTTCCTTCTGTTGAATTCAGAATATATCATCACCTTGACTGCCACTCTTACAATATTCCTTGTATTTCTCAAGAAATTTTGTTTGCATGGCTGCCCAACTATCGACAACACCCCTTCCCAGACTCATGAACCATCTGAGAGCTCCCTCCTTCAAGGTAGCAAGGAACAATTTCAGTTTGTGAGCATCTGAAGTGTAGTCATAACTACGACAAAGGATATCAAACTCGAACAAGAAGGTCTCTGGGTCTTCTATAACTAAGCCATAGAACTTGGGAAGTAATTAAGAAGGAATATTCTTAAGGTTGTCATTGTTTTGTTGAGGAATAATGGGGAATTCAAAAGCAGGAGGTTGATTCGGTGGATTATGTGCCATGTTCACCTGACCAAGTATAGGAGCAAATGGATTTTCTTCAAGTTCTTCGTCAAATGGGCCGAATAGCAAGTCAGTACACAGACCTTCAGCAAATGGGTCAATATCTAAGTCTCCTTCGTCCTCAAATAGGCTATAAGCTGGTTCAATTTTCTTAGCAATGAATGATAGGTTGGGGAGAAATCTTCCCTGAGTGTCTCTCCTTCTATGCATGCAATAAAAATAGATGGTATTTTAATAGATTTTGAAAATACTTGAAAAACTACTACTAACAATGACTTTAGCAGGTTCTTAGATTGACACCATCCCCGGAAATGGTGCCAAAAATGGTCGCGCCCACAAAAGGATATGAAAATCATGGCAAAAACCTATCTTAGGAATTGGACCAGCAGGTGACTAATACCTCTTCGTGGTCGTTCATTTACTTGTCAAACCAGGGAACGTAAACTTTAAATGGAGCGGCACAATATGTGCACTAAGAACCGGTTTTAGTCACGGCCTATTGAAAATAAACACTTGGAAATAAATTCTATCTATGCAATAATGTAAAGTTCTCTTAACTCAATCATAATCTAACCAAAGCAAAAATCGTAATAGCTACAATTGAGGGACAAACTATAAACTGGCCTTATGCTGCAGGAACAAACATAGGGATGGATTCCCGATGCTGCAGGAATAGTATAAGACTGAGCTTGTGCTGAAACTTCTAAAATGAAATCTAACTTGAATTAACAAAGGATAAACAACTACGCTCCTACAGATACTTACTAAGTGGGCCCCCTTAGCAAGCATTAACTAATATTCACAGAAGATTGTGCTCAGAACTCCATCAACTTTTATTCATAACGTGAAATCATTTACATTGACTATTCTGCTTCAGAAAACTAACAAAAACTCTGATTCATAATATAACTCTAACTTACATAATCTGCTTCTCTATCTATCTATCTATCTCCTTCTCTGTTCACCCGCGCAGGAGAAACACTTATTTTAAAAATCAGGAAAACAACTAACTAACTAACTCAACACAGAAAGATGTGGATATGAAATGTATCCTGAAATCGAGGAACAAACATCATAAATGAGTTATCCGTTCAACCCGATCCAGAGAGAATCTAGCACTCCACTCTTTCCAGATTAAATGTCATTTAAAATCCTTCCCAACGGTTTCGGTCAAAGACTCTTCGCCAGAGCTTCCTCGAAGTCGTGTAGGAAATGGACTTTACTGCAAGGCCGAGATTGGCTGTGCTTGACTCAATCATACTTTCTTCAACAACCTGCGAAACACAAGGTAACAGATGCGAAAGAAAAGGTGCATGGCACATACACAATATCCATTCATTAATCACATATTTAAATCTATTTCATCATTCAAAAACTACATGCGTTATACCAGTCATTTGGGAAGTCAAACAGGGTAATAAATACAGACATGTCAACATGATAGGCTACAGGAACATGAAAGTGTATTGCTACAGGATATCCCCCAATAAAAGGTTTCAAGAGAGTTAAACAACCATAATCAACAGAAGTAAAGGTATTAAAAGTACACCATGATATCCAAATTATGAGCATATTTTGGGCTCATCAATGACTTCATAGAAATAGAAGTTTCTTAAGTTTCGAATTAATTTCTCTACAAAAAAATTTATGTTAAGATCCAATGTGTTTTAGATGAACCCTTTACTTGAAAAATAAAACTAAATTTTGATAGAGCTTCTCAAGAAAATCCTAGAATTGATAGCGATGGTTATATCCTTATAAATGACATGGAGTCCTCATAAGAAACTTCAATTCACTAGGATCAAGTCGTGCGAGAAGGATATCCACTGAGTTGATATAGAAGGAGACTATGCTACATGTATCAATGTTGCCTAAGCTCAAAATACCATAGATTGGAAGTTGGTTTAAAACTAGAAAAGATCGTTATCTTAGTTAAATAATTTCAAAGAATATTCAATATGGCATATCTACAAGAAATTGAATTGGTCAGTTAATATATTGGAAAACCATGGCTGTTATCAATCTAAAGTGACCATTATGTCCAATCTAGGGTGTTGTTGGGCTG
>VDFB02167811.1:0-20636 GCA_007258455.2 Sequoia sempervirens
TAATCAACCACATGCAGAAAAAAGACAAGGACAAATCATGAAATGTCGCTGCTTCTCTAAATCCTGTTTCCAGGACATCCTTGAGAAACTAGTAGCATGATTGTCAAAATACAAAAAGAAAGAGTCCTTACCATGATATGTCATTTTTCTAAATCCCAAAATCAGGACCTTGCTGAGAAACTAGTAGTCATGCGTGTCAATTGACATGATATGTCGCTGCTTCTCTAAATCCTGCTTAGTGGGATCTTGCTGAAAACTAATATCATGATAAAAACTAAAAACAAATGCCAAGTGTTTGCCAAGTGCGTCTGGATGCTGAGTGCATTGATGTGTCAATGTAAATTTAAATGATGCCAAGATGACAAATGCCGAAGGTTGCCATATTCAGGAAGGACACATCCTGAATAATGTCGATGTCTAGGAAGGACACATCCTAAAACACCAATGTCAGGGTTTTGTTCTTCAGAAGGACACATATGAAAGAACGGTGATGCCAAGAGGAATGATCCTTAAGTGTCAGAAAGGATCCCTCGAAAATGTCAAATGATAGGGACGATGCCTAGGAAGGACACATCCTAAGGCACCAATGTCAGAGTTTTGTTCTTTAGAAGGACACATCACGAAGAGCGTTGTTGTCGAGGAAGGAATGATCATAAGTGTCGAGAAAAGGATCCCTCGAAAATGTCAAATGATAGGGACGATGCCTAGGAAGGACACATCCTAAGGCACCAATGTCAGAGTTTTGTTCTTCAGAAGGACACATCTGAAAGAACGTTGTTGTCGAGAGGAATGATCCTTAAGTGTCAGAAAGGATCCCTCAAAAATGTCAGATGACAATGCCGATTCCTAGGAAGGACACATCCTAAGGCATAAATGACAGAGGTTATTCTTCAGAAGGACCCATCTGAAAGGTAACCAAGAGTTGATAGTTTGACTGGTTGCGATAATTTGACTTGTTTTGACTAAGTTTGACTTGTTTTGACTAAGTTTGACTTGTGTTGGCCATATGTCGATATTGTCATGATGATATGTGCCAATGAGATTGTCTTGCTGTGATAGTGATTGTCATGATGAGTTTTGTTCGTTTGGGAAAGATTCATGTGTGTCAGTGTGATGCCATGAACCCTAATGGACTGACCTCGTAGTTCGACACGACTAATGACTTTGTCTTGGTGACCAAAGATTGCGTTATGATTTTATTTTGACAAACCTAAAAGGACTGACCTAATGTCTCGGGGACTCATCGACTGATGGCCTTGCCTACGTAGCAAATGCGCAGAGACAACGTAGTTCGACAATGACATGGACTGACTGACATGACTGACTTTGACTCCATCTTTAGGATTTTGACATTGATTTGGATGTTTTTGTGTTTTTCTTTGGACATTTTATGATTTTTTTGGTCTTTCTTCAGGACATTTTATGATGTTTTTGTCTTTTTTCAGGACTTTTTATGATGTTTTTGTCTTTTTTCAGGACTTTTTTTGTTGTTGATGTTTTATCTTTTAGGGACATTTTATGATGTTTTGTCTTTTGGGACATTTTATGATGTTTTTGGTCTTTTTGTCGTTTTATGATTTTTTTGGATTTTGATGTTTAAAAGGATCGTGACAAATGCATATGATTGATGCCTACACATGAGAATCCAAGGACAAACATGATTGTGCCCCTAGTCAAGCTGAATACCAATTGACAGGTGATGACAACGTTGTTTGACGTGGGAAGGACGCATCCCGAAACAACGTGAGGACGATGACGATAATGTGACAAAAGTATGGAAGTCTACAGCTGGGCCAGGAACACAGTCAAGTAAAATTTTGGATAATGTGCTTGTATGGATTAGACTCGTTGCATTTGGAATGATGGAGTTTCCTTAGACCGTTTGACAAGGGAAAGCCAAGATAGGTGACAAGCATAAAAGGAAAAAAGGTGGCCTTGGTAAAGGACGTGAGACATGAGACTAAGGGAATGTCATATGGTTTTCAAGGACTATGTCATATAAGGACAATAAGACTATGATGGTCAATGACATGATGTTTTGTGAATCGTGTATGACTAAAGGATAGACATGTCAAGAGTTTTTCCAAAGCATGATTTATGTGTGTCAGTTTTATGTCAAGACCAAAGTAGGTGGGAAAATGGACAGAAATGATAGGGCTTGAATGGATGTCAATGTCTTAAGGAAGGCATGGGAAAGGAGGCGACTTGCCCCAAATTATCAAGTCCTAGATGAGTTGTTACACATGGCCTTTGTTGCTAGGTTTTCATCATGGTACTTATCTAGGGTACTGTTTGCGAGTTTTCATCATTGGATGAAATTTTCTCTTTACTATTTCTTGATTTTATTTTAAATTTTTATTTTTGGTGTCACCAAGACACCTGTTTGCCAGGTTTTCATCAGGGTGATGATTTTTTGATATTTGATTTTTTTTGTATTTTTGATTTTGTGGATAGCCTGGATGCTTTAGATAACCACTGACTGTTCTGAATCTATTGACGGTGCCGATGTAGAGACTGGTGCCATAATATGCCAATAATGACCTTGCTGCAGGAGTTCTCTTGTCATGATCGTAGCACTTGTATACAAGCCCATTCGATATCATTATGATCCTTTCACGATACTAGAATTTAGCCTTATCAAAATCGCACATGCTTAATAGAGAGTGCCATGAGAGTCCTTGTGGTAAAGAGTTGTTGCCATGATGTGACAGATTTGTGATGTGGGATTTTTGGACTTTGGACGAGATGTAGGATTATGACGAATGATGGTAGACATGGAAAATTTGTTTGGACATTTGGATGAATGACTTTTTATTTTTCAAACTTGGGATGGTGTATGATGGATTTTGGAGGAATGGTTTTTGGAACCAACACTCTTAGATGCCTTGTTTGATGACCATTTTGAAGGAGGTGGACATGTGTTATATGTGGGAGTCCTCTTGCCTTGTGGCTCCACATTGTGATTGACTTTTGTATTTGACTTGATGTCTTTGTTTGATCCCTCTTTCTTTGGGATCCATTTTAATTTCATTTGTCCACTTGTCCTTTTGTTTGATTCAATGGCCTTTGACATTTGATTTTGATCTTTTGACTTGTAAGACTTTTGTTTTTGTTGGTCCCAAAGGGGAGGTTGATTCATGATAGAATGACGGTTCATGGTGTGGGTGGAGAGAGTGTTGGCAGCAATCTTATGACAAGGATTTCTCGTGGACTCCATTTTGACATTTGTATCTGACAAAGTTGCCCCCAATATTGAGGAGGTACCACTGACATCGTTTAATTTGCTGTTTGAGGAATAACCAAGACCTTAATGTCTGTAATTTGCCTGAAGTTGTATTGGTTCTTGAATGCCTTGCTCATGTATGCCTAGTCCTTTACCTTGATATTGCATGCTTTGACAGATTTTATTTGCGATGGGGTATTTTTTGTTTTGAAAGCAAGATGCTAACCCATCATGATGTCTATGGACACTGTCACTTGTAATATTTTCATCTGCGAGAAAGCCTGCTTTAACAAAGATAGATGACCCTAGGTGATAACGTGTCTTGGCTTCATTTTCATGTTGGACATATTCCTGACTGATATCTTTGGTCTGATCATGTGACATGTTAGGTTCAGATGATTCTATTGGTGCTTCCAAAGCAATGTCAAAACCATCTTGATGGTCATTATCATATAGTCCCATGAAGTTAGCTATAGCTTCATCATTTGCAAATATGTCCATATTGGAATACTCTAGTGCTTGAGGAATATCGTCTATGTGTGTAATGGAGGCAAGTGTCTCATTTTGGAAACTGTCAATAGTCGAGGCCTGTATAGGATTGGAAAGTGTTTGATCATGAATGGCGTAAAAGTCAAGGAGTGGATCATTTTGGACTTCTTGGTCAACAATAGGGTCTTGGTCAAAGATGGGGTTGTCATGGATTTGGACTTCTTGGTCAATGGTAGGGTCTTGTTCAAAGATGGGGTTGTCATGGATAGGTGTGTTTTGGATGTCATGATTGTCTTGAAGGACTCCCTAAATGGAGTTTAAGATAGGGTCATGGGATGGACTACCTTGTTCTTGACATGAGGGTGACATTATAAGGTTATGCTTTGGGCTTTCATTTTGACATGTATCCTCAAGTTTAGACAATGGGATTTGACTTTGAGCAATGACAAAATTTTCATGAATAGATGTGGCTTGTGAGGGGATGACTTGAAAAGGATGAATGAATGATGGACTAGGATAGGATGTGGGGACTTGGACTGGACTAGTATGTGAAGGACTAGTATATGACATGGGGACTTGGACTGAAGTAGCATGTGAGGGACAAGGATAAGACATGGAGTCTTGGACTGGATTAGGATGTGACGGCATAGGATGTGACATGGGGACTTGGACTGGACTAGCATGTGAGGGACAAAGATAGGACATGGAGTCTTGGACTGGATATGTCATGGAGTCTTGGACTGGATTGGTGTAAGGTTGATTGAAATAAGACATGGAGACTTGGACCGGATCGGTATGGTATGATGTGGGGACTTGACATGAGTTGGTAGATGGTTGATAAGGGATGTAGACTTGGACAGGATTGATAGGTGAAGGGTCAGAATATGACATGGAGGTTTGGAATGGACTAGTGGACCGTTGGCTTCCCTTGTCAAAGTTAGGATAAGGGTGAGTAATGGATGTTTGTTGTGGACTAATGTCATGAATGGTATTAAGTGAATTTTGGTAGTGAGGGTAGATGGATGGAGGACTATGACTGATGGGTTGTTGGTATGAAGGACCTTGATTTTCGGCTTGGATAAATTGTCTCCTAAAGTCTGAGGCTTCTTGGTATTGACCTCTACAGAGTAATTCGTATTCAATTTTACTAGCAAGCCTATCCATATCTTGGCGAAGGGAAAACAAGGTGGTGGATGACATGATGTTAAATGCAAAGCGATAATGACGTTTGTCCAAGGGAAATGACTAATGCAAGGTGATAAAATTGTCAAGAAAGGATGCCAAATGCTAAGGTGACAATGAAGATGTTGACTAAGGAAAATGACCAATGCCAAGTCTAGATGCCAAATGAGGACTATGATGGACAATGCCAAGTCTAAGTTCAAAATGAGGACTGAGATTGTTTTCTAATGTCTTGTTGAAAAGTCTGAGTTGCCTAAGGTCGATTGTTTGTGTCCAGATTTGTGAATGTTGTGTATAATGTTTGAGTAATCCAACAAGCACTTGAAAAGCACAATGTTTTGAATGTAACCAATCGCACATCAAATAAGTACAATCCTAGGTTAGGCCATGACAATATTCAGTAGATTCCACGTGGGTTCACCAATGTAATCAAAGGAAAATTCTAATTATGTTATTAGAGGGTTAGCACAATAACAATAAAATTCCTATGAAATAACAAAGCACAAAGGAAGTGATGTGAAGACAAAAGGGATAATGTTACCCTAAGTCTCCACCTTCCATGATTGATCTTTGTTACACCTCCTAGCTTGCAGTAAATAAAAATTCCCTCAGATTTATGTGAGCAACTATGCCTAAAGACTAAGCCCTATGCAAGTGTTGAAGGATTTACATAAAATAAAATGACCTTACAATGGACTAAAATGACAATGACAGTAAGTGACTATGACTGTAACAATAATAATAGCCTAAGTTAAAATCTGAGCATGAGGGAGACCAAGAGCTAAGAGATAGATCCAACTGAGAACAAAATTGCCATTTTATAAAACTGCAATTTTGAATGTGTGGCCAGGATGAGAAGATGACAAAAACCCTAGGATTAATGATCAAGATTGAATGCTGTTGTGTGCATTAGGGTTAGGTCAAAATTAGGGCAAAAGGTAAGAATGGAGGGCTAAGATTGAATTATAAAATAATTCAATCTAGGGCTGAAATTAAATGAGATGTCAAAAGTCAAGAATTAATTTGGAAGATAAGACTGGCACGGACAAAGAGGTTGCTGGAGAAATTAAATAATAGAATTTATTTACTCCAGGTGACCAGTAAATAATTAAATAATAAAGATATTATTTAATTATGGAGGAATGTGACAAAAGAATTATTTTGAATTAAATAATGATTTAATTCAAAATTCAAGAGAATTGACTAAATTAAATAAATCAAATTTATTTAATTTTAATGAGAGAAAAAGCTAATGAATAATTAAATAATTAGGATAATTATTTAATTATAGTGAAAAGTGGACAAAATTAAATAATTTTAGAAAGAAGGGGACTTAATTAGTGACGTAATTAAATAAATAAAATTTATTTAATTAATCAAGAAGACATAAATGACAAAGGGAAATTAAATAAATTAGGAAATTTATTTAATTAAAGGAAGACTTAGATAATTGATGATGTATTAGATAAATAAATAACATTTATCTATTTAATAATCAAGGAGAAACAAATGACATGAATTAATTAAATAATTATGAATTATTTAATCAATAGTCGAATGTGGACCAAGGACATAATTAAATGACTTAATTATGCTAGGATGAAAGTGGTAAAAATGAAGCTTGTAGGCCTAGGTCATTTTTTAGGTGTCTGAATGGATGAGGATTGGACGGAGATGTGAGATGGTTGAAAAGATGCTTAGAATAACCAATCAATATTATTCTAAGAAGATTGACAAGATGATAATATGATGAGGATGGAAGAACAAATGGATGAGAAGAGATGGAGGATACATGCAATGCAATGGAATGGAAAATGAAATGCAATCCTAATACAATTTTCCATTTTCAGAGCACTGATATTTGCTATAGCATAAGACACCAAGTGTCAGGGTATGAAGAACCAAGGCAGATTAGTGTCTAATGCATAAAATAAACACAACAGACAAGAAGGTTATCCCAACAACCCAAAGTCACGATGACTTTTGTCAGGCCAAGTATTGGGATAACCACAAGCACAAGAGGATGCCCCATCGTAACACAAGACCATAGGGATCTTGGTGGGTACAACGCAGGACAACCAGGAAGACAACAACAAAGAAAAGATCAAGATATGTCCCTATGTTTACCAGTCAAAGCAGACCATGATATGATGGATCAAGGCGAGCATGACAAGTGATGATAGGGAGCTCAAATGATAAACAAAATCCAAAAGCATCAAAATATCGCAATCAATTTCAAACGCCCTTTGCCTTAGGATCAAGGGGATGGATGGGATTGATGAGGTCTATTAGGAAGGATGCATCCTATTGAGACCAAAGATGGATACTAAACTAAAATATTGATATGATACAAGAGATTCAGAACTGATTGGATCTCATGATATGAGTGGATCTCATTTATGAAGAACCATCTAGATAAGGTCATAGCTTGACGACGCGACATAAGAGAGACAAGACACGAGACTGACACACCCTAAAGACCTAGGGGCTCGGGGGCTGATCAAAGATTATCCTTGACTATGTGAAAGTGTAGAGCCCTCGTAGTTTGATAAAAGACCATGGAAAAAAGTGGAAAGAGGACAATGAAGACAGATGATAGATGACAAAGATAGGACAAACAAAAGCAAAGCCCCAGGGGCGGATCCAATGATTGACCTTGCCTACGTGAAAGCACAGGGGCAACGTAGTTCGACAAAAGACAATAGACAAATGATGGATAAGGGATGATGAGATGACCAGGATAAGTGGATAAAAATATGGAACCGATACGATGAGACAAGATAGGCATGGTGGATTGGATAGGATGATGACGATGGCACAAAGCTCGGGGATGGTATAGTTTTCCAAATCATCAAAAGATGAATTGGGAAGATGATATGATAGAGAGATGAGTGAGGAGAAGTGACAGGAGATCAAAAAAATGAGTGAAAGAAGTAGGAGTGATGATGATGAGATAGATGGCATTGGGTTGCATGGAGGGAATCCTATAGCTAGATACCAATGACAAGGTATTATGAGATTGGATGAGGATAAAGATGAAGGGATGGATTGATAAAGATAAGGAGAGGGAAAGATGCTAGGATGGATGGATAGGAAGATAAGGATGGGGAGATGAAAGGGATGCTATTGTAAGCGTACGAATGAGTTAAACAATTTAAACATGCATCTACACTTCTAAATAAGACATAATAGCAAAGATTCAAGAGAATTTAAATCAATTTAAATGCAGGAACCTCTGAAGCTGTCCTATTGCTCTCTAACTCTAAAGATCTCTCTAATCTACTTTGCTCTCAGATTTTAGAAGCTAATAGATTGTTGAAATGATACTTAGAGAATGAGATTTAAGCTAATTCTATTCCTATATGATTTAATAATGCAACTAAGATGATTCTACAGCAAAGCTTCTGAAAAAGAAACTACTGTAAACAGCCATAATTAATGAATTAGAATGCTTGATGAACATTTGATGGATGTTGGATGAATGTTGAATGCTTGAATGCTTGGAAAACCTGCAGAGTAAGATTGCACAAGTTAGGATCCTTTTCCTGTAGCCGGCAACCTGTATTTATAGCTTTCACGGCACTCATTTGTGGAGGGAAAACATAGCAGAGGTTGAGATTCAATCTGGAGAATTGAATGGTATGAGATGAGAAGGTGGAGCTGATCATGAAGGATTATTTTTGCCCATGAAAACACCAGGCAAGAGGATAGGAGAAGATTTTCCTGTGACAACCCTTCACAGCCATTCTCGTAAATGCACAAGAGTTGGTTGTTGAAAAATTTAATAAAACTGAATAGTTTTATTTTATTGTTGAGATTTGATGAGGTGGAGGTTTTTAGAAGATTTTAGGAATATTTTATTTGATTTATTCCCAAAATTGGAAGAGAATAGAATATTAATTTAAATAAACAAACTATAGGAGTTTTATTTATTAAATTAAATGTGAAAGAAGAGTGATTAATTAATTTAAACAAAGTATGTGAACTTTATTTAATTAATTAAAGTAGAGTAATATGATCATTATAAATAGGAGAATTTGATTATAATAATAATTAAATAAAACAAAGGTATTAATTTTGCTTATTTAATTAAAATTAGAATAAAAGAAGAATTTAGAAGAAATAAATATGAACTATATAAATAAATAATTTTTATTTATTTAATAGTAGAGGAATAACAGATTAATTAATCAAATAAATGTATTTAATTAATTAGACCATTTTTAGGTGTATACATTTTGCCCCTCTTTGAAGTGATGTGTTTACGCATTGCTTCAAAGAATGATTTTGCCTCAGCTGCCAGTATTGACGAAAAGTTTAAAATATGCCCCAGACTTGCCCCAGATATTGAATTTTGAAATGATAATGATATATGCCCCCTCGGGAGATAAATTGATGAATTTTGGATTTGATGATTGATTATGATGATGATTTGATGATAGAGAAATGATTTATCTCCTAATAAAGAAATATTGATTCCTCCAGTTGATTATGATGATGATTGATGATCACGTCAGCTGATTGTTGATCCTGATAAATTAGAAGATTATTGATCTCATGATAGGTGAGATTCAATGATAGATTGATTGATTGATAATTGACCTCATGATAGGTGAGGATCAATGATAGATTGATGATTGATTAACCTCATGATAGGCGAGGTTGAATGATAGATTGATGATCACAAGATTTGAACAAAGCTGATTAGATTTGATTGATTGATAGACTTATTGATTGATGTTGATTGATTTGATAAGATTGTTGATTTGTGATTTGACTTCACTGATTGATTGATATGCTCCAGTATAAGATCGATTAATGTACTGGGACTTGATGAAAAGTAAGTAAGCACAAATGGATTCAAGGATAAACATGATGTTGCCCCGGTCAAGTTGCAAGCCAAGATTGATTGATGATGATGATAAGAGTGTTGTTGATGAGGGAAGGATACATCCCCAAACAACACAAAATGATAGGGAAGGATACATCCCGATGATGATGATGATGATGATTGGATAAAGGCTTGTAGCAAGGTTGGGAACAAAACCAAGGATGTGATTAAATGATTTGTGCTAGAATTAATGGATTAAGATTGGATGGAATTTGAGATGACTGAAATGAAAGAAAATGATTCAGAAAGAGATGATATCCTAAGAAATGTTGAAGAGATGGTGATATGATGTAGAGAGGGAATACGTGTAGCTTTTGAGATTGAAATTTGGTAGCTTTTGAAACAATCTATAAATGCATATGCAAGACTAATATGGATGCAATCTATTTTAACCATGCATTTCTAAGTGTCATTTTAACAATCTTTTGATTTTGCTTTGTATCATCACTGAGCTTTTAAAAATGTTGAAAGAAAATACAAGCATCAATGATATGAGATAGACCAATGATGACCTGAGTACTTCTTTCATGATTTTTGATATTGCAAGTGAACACAAGCATCAAGGTATAATTAAACCGAGATGACCTGAGCATTTCTTGCATAAACAGACAAGAATTAATCATTTTCTTAAGTGAATCAGAATGTCATCCATGATACTTGGTAGAGCACTTCCCGTGACAATTCACAAAATAATAATGTCTAACTCACAAACAACAAACAAAGAAAAGTATCATTCTCCTTCCTTGCTTCTCTAGTTCAATACATCATCGAGTAGCTCCAAAGAAATGATAAGCAAATGACAAAAAGAAAAGTACAACAATTCAAATTCTACTTAATGTATTTTCAAATCATTATTCAGATTAGATCATCGATGTTGAAATGTGTGTGCTGATGTGTGCATGATATTCTCAGACATTTGACCAAAGAACTAACCTAAAGACCTATCCTAGGGGCCTTGGGGACTGATCAAAGATTAGTCTTGCCTACGTTATACACGCAGAGACCACATAGTTCGACTGA
Source organism: Sequoia sempervirens (assembly GCA_007258455.2). Classification (NCBI taxonomy): domain Eukaryota; kingdom Viridiplantae; phylum Streptophyta; class Pinopsida; order Cupressales; family Cupressaceae; genus Sequoia; species Sequoia sempervirens. The sequence goes on from VDFB02167811.1 coordinate 10,806, forward strand.
CACAGACTCCATTTTATGACTGATGTAGACTCTATTCTCTATTTTTGTGTTTTTGATTTTATGAATGTTTTCGCATGGATTTTCTGATTTTTTTATTTTCTTTTGATTTTTGATGGATTTTCTGATGTTTTTGGATTTTGATTTTCTGATTTTTTTTGGAGTTTGATTTTCTAATGTTTTTGGATTTTGATTTTTTGATGTTTTTAGATTTTGATTTTCTAATGTTTTTTGGATTTTCAAGATATTTGATTTGGAATGAGATGGTATGACCAATTGAAGGAACAAGATGAACCACAATAGAGGTAATGCAACCATGGATAAATGATAGATCAAAATGAAAGTCACTGCAACACATGTCACACAAGCAACATATCTCTTGTTGAAAGATGACAATAGTTGATTGATTAATATGCCAAGAATGATTGATTCCATAAGGCATGATGATGATAAGTACTTAGGATTACTGATATCCTCTAAGTACAAAAAGATTGATGATTGTTGACGATTGATTGACAAAAGATATGAGGATTGGATAATGTTTTACAGCTAGGCTCAAATATGATTTGCATGATAAGATTCAAGGTTGCAAAGGGACATGATGACATGGATTTTGATAAGCTAGGAGATATGGAATGGAATAATGCAAGGATAACGATAATGAACAGGATGATCAAGATATATACACAAGGACCAAGTGCTTTGCCCCCATTCTTCATCAAAACCAAGGATGAAAAGAAAGGATGTATCTAGTAAGAATGATGGAATATGGATGAGATAAAAGATATGGTACGAAAGATATGGATAAAGCATATATGATGTTCAAGAAGATTCTTAACCTTATCAAGATCAAAAGTGGAAATGTAAGGAATGAGTGTAGAAAGGATAATGACCATGAATGATAAGATGGATGAGACTTGCCCCTAAGTGTAGAGTGCAAGAGGAATATGGAAGATAGGAAATGGATGATAGGGATGGAGGAAGGACTTTAACATTGAGTTTCATGACCAATTATCCCTTTAATTAACCATGGCAATGGGGATTAGACTCATAAATGCTGGTAGATTAATGGTATGATGGAAGAGACTAAGGATTTATGCAAAGGTTTGGATTAAAGGGGAATGATGGGGGATGAATGTTGGATAATGGATAGATGGAAAGGATGACAAGCTCAACATTGGCACACACCTTGAAGGATGGTGGAGTGATGGAGGAAGAATGGATTTGGAAAGTGATAGGTTATTATATGGAAGATTGGAGGAAGCTTTTGGATAAGAAAATTTGGATACCAATTTTGATTTTATTGCTTCTATGAGACTTTTAGGAATCCACATGATTTTTGACTTTGATATTTGCTTAGTGGGCCTTTGTGGCCTTGAAAAATTTTCATTTATGGACCTTTGTTGTCTTTGAAAATTTCCTTTTTTCTTTGATGGACCTTTGTGGCTTTTTGAAATTTTCTTTTGATTTATGGACCTTTGTGGTCTTTGAAAATTTCCTTTTTGCTTTGATGGGCCTTTGTGGCCTTTTTGATTTTTCCTTTGATTTTGGATCAAGTTTTCTTTTATTTTTGCATGTCTCTTCAAGGAGACATGTTGATCCTTTGATACATGTGGATTTTGATATAGAAGCTTCTGATATTTGGCACCCAAATTGCTTCCAAGAGCAATGGGAGGGGTGGATTGAGATGAATGGTATGGAGGTATTATGGATGAGTTAATGTGGGTAGAATTTTGAAAGCGCATCAAGGATGTGTGCCTTTTTTTTTCTTGAGGAATAGGATATGGACCTAGGATAGATGGCAATTTTGATGGACTAGGATGAGGTCCTAGGATAGATGGTAGGTTTGATGGACTAGAACACTTAGGTATATAACCAAGGCCATGGTTATATGGGTTTTTTTGAATAAAAAGGGGTTCTAGGATACCTTGTTCATGAATGCCTAATCCTTTTCCTTTGTAGTTCATACTTTGATACATTCGTTTGCCAATGGGATATGTATTGTTTGTGAAACAAGATGCAAGTCCATTTCGGGGAGGATATGATATGGATGAGAGGTTAGGTGTTGGAAGTAAACTAGAATGGATAAAGGTGGAGGATCCCAATATATAGGTATGGGGTTCATGGATAGCGTGAATAGGTGTGATAGGCTCTTGACATGGGGATGATGGGATATTTTGATCTTGACTTCGAAAAGGATCATGAGGTGGTATGAAAGACATATCTTGATCATGAGAAGGATAAACATCTTCATGGGATGAAAGGGCATCCTTGAATGGAAGCATATCTTGATCTTGATGAGGAAGGGAATCATTAGATTTCGTAGAAAGTGTTTCTTGATCGTCAATTGGTAAGAAATCATTAGATAGGATGGAAGAACTATCATGATCTTGTGATGCAATAGAATCATGATATGGTATGGATTGATTAGATGATGTGGAAAAAGAACTTGGAAGGATACTTGTCTCTTGAGATGGATGTGAATTATTTTGGATGAAAAGTGAAAGGAGGGGATCGTCATAAGATTCTTGAGAAATGGGATCTTGATCAAAGATTGGAAGATTTTGTGAGATTGTGGAATCATTGGATGGAGTAGAAAGAATATCTTGACCTTGATGTGTAGGGGAGTCTATGCTAGCATGCTTTGGATTGAGAGATTGACATGAATCATTGGATGTTGAGGATATGATAGAAGAAGGTGATTGGATGGAATTGTTAACTTGGGTGAAAGAATCTTGAGGTTCATTTTTGCTTATGGTGGATGGAGATAAATGTGTGACATGATAAGATTGTTCAATATCATTTGTATTTGATTGTTCAATATCATTTGTATTTGAGGACTGAGATTTGGGCTTATTGAAATTTTGGAAAAATTCAAAGATATTGAACTTGGATGATGGAGTTGTTGGTGAAGAAGGTCTCATGTTCATTGTTTGGTCAAGAGGATATGGGTAGATGTTTGGCATTAGATATCTCTTTGTGTTTGTTTCCTAGATTTGTTGTTGAAGGTTTTCTAGTTGATAAGCTAAAGCATTCAATTTATCCTCATCTATTTCAGGCATGGTGGTTTGTGTTTCTTTTTGGGATGATCTTATCTATTTTAATGACAAGAAAACATAGCAAGCAAAAATAGAACTGTTGTTGATTAAATCCTAAAATCTTAAACATGGAGTGTATGTTCAAGAACCAAACATGGTTCTTCTTGATTTTCACTGGTTTATAACAGTTAATACAATTCAGATAGACTCACTCCTAGAGACAAAAGGTCATCGTTATATACTCGAACGGCCCACAGCTTAAAATTGCGTCGACTCACACAGCCATGTCACCCCCTAGAGGGCGCCTGTGTTTTTGTCTTTTCTAGGTGCGTACTTAGAGTGACAGAAGTGGATACTGGATCCCCTGAGCAAACAGTCCTTGGAAATTATATGGTGAGTGCTTGAGGGTAGATTCTTAACCGCCCCTACACCGCCGAGTATTACAATGTTTAGAAATTGACAAGCGTGCTTCTATTTCTAGGTTCTTAGATTGGGTTTCCATTCAGAGCTGCAGATAGATAAACTCCCTCGAGAGACCTCCCAATCTTTAGAACAAAGATTTTGGGGATGGTCATCCTGCACACTTCCGTTGAAAGAGGGTTTCACCAAATTCACATAAATTTTAAAGTGGGTTGGAATGCCATGGCTTTTGGCTGTCCCCCCACTGGAGTGGATTCAGTAGGGTGAGTACTTTCCCTCACGGTAGTGTTGATGGTGTTTTCTGCATAGCAACAACTCAGACAGAATGCAATATTCTATCTCTCTTGAAAGGTTATTTCCAATAATAAATCACTGAAAATCACCCCAAGGTCTCTCGGGGTGTTAGGTCATAACAATGCATAAACAACTCAGATAATATGTGAAATGCTGGTAATCACAATCGGACCTTACTACAAGAAAACTGTATCTTTCTACTTATCAGATCTTGCAATATGATGATCTTTAATCCTAAATTTAGCCAAAATGATAAAGAAATAGCAAAAGACAAGGGTGCAAGGATGTGATGAAATCTAAACTATTCCTAAGATAAACAATGCAAATGACAGATATCTGGAATGGACCAATCTCAAATAACCAATCCTTGATCGACCCACAATGCAATCTCACAAGAACGGTGCAATCTTCTAAGGTGTTTAGATTTTCAAATTATAGACATTCATCTACAATCGAACTTAAGCACATTAAATGTATGGTCCAGGTTGACTTCACCAGCCTACTACAATCAGATAGTTACTAGGAGTATAGACCAGAGACTGCTACAAACATTCCAAATATAAAATCAAGAAACATCATTCATCAAACCAAGACTATTTTTCTGAACACTAAACCTTAAATCTCCAAGAAATTTGAAAGATAGAACAAAAGAACCATGCAACATGAAATAATACAAAAGATTTCACCAGGAAAACCACAATGTCTTCAATTGTATTAATCACCAAAAATGCTGCAACAATTCAACTGTTCTGAATATAATGCTTGCTTTAAGAAACTGAATATTACTTCTAAGGAAAAATACTCTAACTATTGCTCTCACTTCTCTATTACTGTCTAGCTAACTTCTAACCCTTTACAATGAGGCAAGAATGCCCATTTATAGTAACCCCCAAGATATGTCGGCCCAGCCAAACATTTTTACAAAATAATAAAAACTGGCAAAACAAGTCAGCCAAGGAAAAACAAAGGCACACATTAAATGCCATCATCCAGGTCAGCCTCGACACAATCTTCAATGCAGTCCCGTCCAATGCATGCCCCATGATAATAGGGAAGCACAAATCTCAAAATAAGCATTAACCGCTTCTTCCCTTATCCTCCCTTTCCAGACGAACCCTGCACCCTCAAGAATGTTCTATCCAGCTCAGTGACAGGTGGCAAAGGTAATACCCTAAGCCGGCATTTAATAGAATCAATCTCTTCCTTGGACCGTTCAACAATTTTATCCCAATCTTCCCTATGGGCCAGATATTTATCCATCACTGCCAAGTAGGTGGCTGCATCATCAAGCTGGTGACCAATTACAACTCCCTCTGCATCTGGGGCATAAACTTCATGCCACCATTCCCTTAGTTGCTCAAGACTCAGGTACTTGGGAGCGATTTTCCTCCTGCCGGTCATCACCTCAAAGAATGCAATGCAGCTGTCATACACTGCAGTGAGATCCCCATCAATCTGTTTCTTTCTTTTCAAAATCTTCTTCATTGCCTTCTGCCTAATCTGTAGTGCTTCGAACCATTCCCAAGGTTCATCCAATCTGGAGGAAGGAAAGATTCCATCTGCCAACAATTGATCCTTACCATGTCCCATGATAACTATTGATTTCTGTAACAGGAGGTCCATGTCATCCTTGTCCTGGGACAGTACATACTCCAACAGCTCCTTAACCCGGACTGCATCCTTTCCAACTGACAGAATGTCCTTGATGGCATCATCTCCCTTCGTTTGTACACTCATCAACAAGTCTATTGCAGCTTGAGCTGAGGTTTTCATCTTCTCAATTTTGGAGATCGTTTCTTTGGGAAAAAGCCGGGAGTGGCAGAAGAAGGATGGAAGGATTGCAGAGGCTTCATTACTTCCTCCAAACACTTCCTTAATCTTTCATTTTCCTTCTTTAATTCACACTTGGTCTGAGTCTCCCTCTTCAATCTGTCAACAATCACTGCACTAGACCCTTCAAACTCTTCTATATCCTACTCCATGGATGCAGGCCCAAGGTTAATCGTTTGTACATTATAATCCTGACCAGTAACATCCTCTCTCATTTTGTCTGCAGCAGGAGTGGCAATGTGGATAACCCTGTTATTGGCTTCATCCCTTTCCACCTTTGAAACCACCTTGGTCGCCTTCCTTTTTTTCCCCTTGCCAATCTTTGACAACATTTCTTCCCAATCCAAGGGAGTATCCTCAACAATCACTTGTTTTTTCCTTGCAAGCTCTTTTTCTAGCCAGTCCGGGGCTGCAGGGTCTACCCGGATTTCTTCCGTTCTGACATCCTCTGGTTGTTTTGTCACTTTTTCCTCTTCCTTTGTGGTTATTTTGTCTTCTTCCTTCTCAAGTAGCTGCTCACCCTGGTCAACTTCATCAAGCTCCACCTCTGGTTGCACTGGTGATGGGGTTTTAATAGGAGCATCTTCTTTCTGCTCAGGGGATCCGTCACCCTTGCCATTCTCCGGAGAATCTTCATACTGCACCAGGGGAGAAGGAAGCTTTTCAACCTCTTCTGTTTTGAGCCCCGCTGCCTCACCAAAGAGAGTCCCCTCCCTGAAGGGCTCCGCCTCTCCGCTAGTTTCATGTTCCTCCGGAATTTCCTCTTCATGTGCGCTTGGTGGAGGAGAAACAGGCTTGGATGGTTCTGTGGTTGGTGCTTTTGGCGGAGGATCTGTCTTAGGCACAGTGTCCTTTGGAGATGGAGTCCTAGATCTCCTTGTGTATACTTTAGCTTTCTCCCCTCCTGAGCTCTCCACATCAACAATTGGAGGCTCATCTCCCGAAGCACCTTGACCCTTCTTCTTTGCAGTCCTTACTGTTCTTGTCTTCTTCGGTGGTGGAGGAACATCTTCCTCTTCTGCCTTTTCCATTTCCTCCTCATCAGAGGACTTGCTAATCATCAAAGTCTTCCACCTCCTTTTTCCTTTTGGTTTCCTTTTCACTTCGGGCTCACCTCCCTTAGGACCTCTGACCTTTATCTTGAACGGTGAGGTTTTTACAGCCTTCCCTTTGGGGTCATCTTCCCCAGATTCTTCTGAGGTGGACATGGGATTGAGATTCCCCATCAATTCGAAAGTACAAGCTACCTTTGCACTCTCCAACTCCCAAATTTTATGTTTTATCCAAGAAGAGGTGAACTTCATGACAGGAACCATTAAGTTCTCCAACTCTGTAACCTCATCCTTATTCCAATCGATATCCCCAACCGACCTGTCCTTTATAGCTTCATAGGCGTGGTCCTGAACCAGGTTTCCATCATCATCCAGTTGATCCGGAATCAACCTAACATTATACTGTCTAACTGCCTCCATAGGGAGCCTGGAGTACCTCTTCTTTCTGGCCTCAAGATCATCTTTGATGTTGGCCCAATAATCTTCCAGGTCCTCCTTATGGCGGTATTCCCTAGTGGCCCTCTTCTGTGCTTCTCCAATTATGTCAAAGTTCATCCTTTTGGAATGGAAGGAGAAACCATATGTCGCCAGTTCTTCTCCTGCAGTGTGGGCTGATTGGATAGAAGGGCACACTTCCGCCACACCAATTCCAAGAGGGAAGTCCCCACCAAAGCCTGTCTTGTGCTTCTCTCTTTACCACAACATCAAATTCACAAATTTGCCTCACAACTTCTAACAAAACAAGGTGATCAGTGGGATACCAAGGCAACCTGTACGGAGCAACCGGGCATCCATCAACTTTGAGGTAGGTGAAGGTGGGGAATTGGATGAACCATGCTCCATAGTTCTTTATCAATCCCTTGGCCCCATCTAACAGCCTCATGTGTTCAGCATTCTGTAGCGTCCGGGTGATATGCATCGTGAATGCATCGTTAGCCCTTCTGTAATCTTTATGCCCAAGATGCAATTCTGGATAGACCTCATAAATGATATCCCGCCCAAGTGTCCCTCTCAGATTCAGACCCTCATATGGGTAAGAGATGGCCAACACATACATTACATATGAGGACATAGTGAACCTCTTTATCTCCAGGACACCCCTCAATTGCCTGTCGATTTCAGCGTTGATAAGCCCTGCCCAGTGATAATTGGTTCCCTGTTTGATCTTGGTGATCACATGGACCATCCAGCTTTCAAGCACCCTGGCAGTCCTCAAACCAGCCACTCTGCTCAAGAATGTAATCGCATCATAGATGTCTGACCTGAAGTTAACCCTGTGCAGCTGCTTGGGCAGTTTTGAATAGTGGGACTTGGGTTTCTCTAGCCATGAATTGACTATCTGTTGAGCCTTGATGGGCTCATTCTCATAATATGTTTTCGCTGTATCTATATTCAAAGCACATACTGAAGGTAGATCAGGCATGCTGAAAGCTTGGGCAATGGAAACAAGACTGAAATTCGCCAGAACTCTTCCCTCGGTGCTAACCACCCTCTATGTATCAAAGTCATACTGTCTGGCACACTCAAGAATCAGCTCATAACACTGGACCACCGGAGGGAAGCTTGCCACATGCACTAGTCCGTATTTTATCATTCCCTACCTCAAGGCCGACAGATCCTTCTCCGCTGTCCTCTGCTTAAACTCCTCGTATTTCCAGGCCCCAACATTGGTATCAGATACTTCGGCCCACACAAAAGACACCTTGCTCTCAGGAAGCTGACTCTTCATATCTAGTCGTAACCATTCTGTCTCAGAGATGGATGACCCTCTTGTGCCACCCTTAGATTTCCCGACCGCAGCCTTGCTTGATTCGGCCTGCACTCACAAAAGACACCATTAGTGCTTAATTATTAGGAATATTCTGACTAAAGGTTAGCATAAGATCATATAAAACCATTAAAATTCATCACATCTGCTAATCCTTTCAAGATCCCGAAAAAAAAGTAGTCCGGGGGAATATCGCAATCCGAGAAAATCCAGTCGGGGCAAAATTTCAAAGAAATCCGACCCAGACGGATTCCTGTTGCCAAAGCATCATTAGTCAAATGGATCATTAGTACGGATGAAAGATCAAAAGATAATCATGGAATTCACTCATTGGCAACAAGAAATAAGCATTTAACAATCATTCCATTAGTCCTATCATCGAAACATCAATCGGGACAAAACCAAACAGGAAATCCAGAAAAAATTAGATGGAACGGATTTTCGCGAGCAGGTCAAAATATTCCAGAAATTAACCCAGCCCGCGGAATAAGCCCAAACTGGGAAAATTCGAAAGCGGCAGAATTCTGTGAGGTCCTCAAAAACCCAATAAACGACGAAATGCAAACCAAAAGCTCAATGATCACAGGATCTCCTCTACCTGAGTTCTAATGGTCTCGAAACTGACAATAATCAACAAAACTCAGGACGCAAAGGATTTCAACTTCTCAAAAGCTCTCAAAGGATGAATCCCTATGTCAAAACAATGATGCCCTAATTTGAATAACCAGACCTCCACCATTAAAACCAGGGGAAACTTTAAGGTTTAAAATATCAGTCAAGGATTTACCTAAAGCACCCAGATCTTCACAAGACAGGGGTCAATGTGATACAAGGACAAGATTGCTCAACCACAACGAATTTTCACTCTGGGCCAAACACTAAAGAAAACCCTAACTTCGCATAATAGCAAATTTCACATTAAAGGGGCACAGGATCTAACCCAGAACCCTGTCTAAAGGATACATGCGCAATCCATAGGATAAATAGAGCTCATAGGGCATGGATGATAGGGTTCCACAACAAAAATGGGTCAAACCCTAACTCTATAAATACAGAATCAAAACCCAGCAAAGGTCGACCCAAATGATCACCATTAAATACAAAAGAACCCAATCATGGCATAAACAAACAAGTGGGGCCATCGATAACCTACCATGGATTAATGTGGACGAACTTCGAGCTTGAAAAGATGACCACGCAGCAAACATGCCCAAGCAATGAAAACACAGACACTGGCACCCAAACAATCCTCATGCACACGAGTCAAGATCGAACCTCAAAGCTCAAATGGAAATTCCCAATCGCCAGAGCAAAAGCAAGTGAATAGACGAACTCAAAATGGTGCTTGAAATTCCCTAAATCCGCCCTTATACTCATCTGAGCAAAGGTACCTTGGTCATTAATGCGCGACAAGACACTTCTGACAAATCTG
>VDFB02167812.1:0-19768 GCA_007258455.2 Sequoia sempervirens
TTGTGCTTAACAATCATGCGAAATACATACATTCTAGGTTATTTTGGTGCCATATTATTCCCTGCTGTGTTTCACTGTTCCACAAATTTATTAACGAGATACAAATCTTAGCTAGCATTTGAATGTCTAACATATATTTGTATATTAATTAAAAATGGTAGGTTTATTTGATATTTGCATTAGGTATATTTTTTTCATATAAAGTAGAATTGATGCATTAAAATGATATGAGAAAAATATATATATACCTTAACATGAATAGGGTAGTAAATCTAGGCATATCAAGAGTGGGGAAAGTTGGATATGATGGCAAGCTAGTTGGTGTCATAGTCTTGATGTAATATTCAAAGGATACCTTGACATTTAGAACTGATTGCATAAAAATGTCTCTAGGAAAATATGATTAATATTCCTGGGTCTAAGTTGATAGTTTCTTATAGTTTCTTTCTAGTTAGTGATGGTATGATAATCCATAACATGACAAGGAAAGTAAAAAGATGTTGAGTTTCATGTTAGGTTCACCAATTATATATGCACTTAAATGGAAACATATAACTTCTTAAGGTTAGGCTAGAGCAAGTTGTAGAGGTTTTCTTAGAATCTCAAACACGAAACAAAGCCAAGCATTTGAGACCAAACATAGGAGAGATTTCATAATTGAAACTTTGAATCAAACCCTATATGGATCTCAAAGGATTCACTTAACAAATTAATGACACAATATGTGAATTTATAGGGTACTAATAAAAACCCCTAATTTTTCATTTCTACCTTTCAAAGCTATGCATTTGATACCCTCTACATACACCGATACAATTAAATACTTCCTTAGGTTCACAAAATATCATATATACCTATTTTTTATTATATTTTTATATCTCCTTATAGTTTCTACCTCTCATATTTTGGATAGAAAATTACATTCCCACCACTCATTCATTTCTTGAAACATGTAGAAGTTAAAAATATTGATTTATAACCATTTTTAATGGGTGTTCAATCACTTACTTTCAATAAATATTTTCTCAAGTAAACCCTTAGATAATAGATGACTCAAATTACATATTTTATGTAAAAAAATCTAACTAGTTTGCCTCAAGAAAATATCCTCAAGTTTGTACATATTCTTGTACTTATGAGACTCTAACCTTATTTATTTTAATGTTTCACCAGCAATATCTTTCTAATATATCATCACTATGTATCATATAAATCAAAATCACTAATCCAACCAATTCAAAGTAATCGATTTTGTAAACTTTATTGTTGAATGTTCCAACTGACTTCATTAGTAGTGGAATAGTATAATGCAATATTATAATAACCTTTTATCTTTTGCAACAACATGAATCCACGTTTATAGTGGCTAGCATCTTTTCCTATAGCATGGTTTCACTTTGTTAGCCACTTCCAAGTCACTTGTATAGAAACAACTTATGTTGCAATATGGCTTTACTTAATCAACTACTTGCAAGTCACTTTAGCAACATCATGGATTTCTCCTTGTTGGTACTAGAACTTTAATAACATCATAGACTTCATTACCACAACAACTTCAAAAAATCTAAGAAAACTTTTACAAAATATGAATGACGATTAACAAAGGTAATTTTAATGATGTGGATCTCCATGAACACATGTCAACAACTTTGTCTATATCTACTTCTTCCAAAGCCTCTAACTATCATATGGGTCATACAATATTATTGGTTGAAAAATTTTCTTAGACATTTCACAAACACTTAGTGGTTGTAAAAGTTTCATTATGATTTCAACTAGGATTGAGCAAGGTAATTATATAGTTACAAATAACAAGTCATCTTGGATAATAATGACCCAACAAGAAACTAAAATTTGTTATTTTGGGTGGCCAAATCATGCATCATGTTGTGATTCACCATCAATATTTCTATGTGGCATTTAGGAAATCTAAATCAACCAAAAAAACCTCTATAGATTATAAATGTGGGTAGTAGATGAGTAGCCAATATTTTTTAGAAGAAAACATGTCCTACTTTTTGAGTAGCAAATATTATTCACACAAGGGAAATTGAAACTACTAGGTAGCTCATGAGAGAAGAGGTTAACCATTTTGAATAGATCCCATTGAGGAAAAAATGCTAAACAAGATAGAAAGAATACGAAGAAGATTTGGGAGAATTCATTTATCTCATATTTTTTATGGCATTTCCTCTTATTAAACTATGAAAGTGATATATAGATTTGGAAAGCCACTTATAAACATCCCACCCCTTTCTGTTTATATGCATGCTCTTTTCCCAACCCCCAATACCTACCTTTTCGCCATTAATGAAATTATCCCTTTGCCCCGACATTAGAAAGCGTTTTTATTATGACTCCTGACTTTGTTTTTATATTTCTCCTGGCCTCAAGTTCATTAGTATTTTGTGGTGATTTTTATTTCCCAACAGAAGGCGAGACTGCTTCAAAGATCTTGTAAGGATGATTGTAAGCTTCTACACCTTCCAACTTCAAGTTGTATTAATCGAGTTTACCACATTTTGCGTATAGCTTTGATCCTCAGCTTTGCATCGAAATAGTTCCTGGTGCCTTTTGGTGACATAACTAACCGAATTTTGTAGTTAATTTATCTCATTTATATCAAGACCTCATGAGAGTCATTTGAGATACATTCAGCACTGCCACTTGAAAATCATTGCCATTATTGTTTCTCAATTGTGAGCTATTTTCGACTCAACTGGCTGGTGGGATGTCAAAATTTACCGTCTTCTTTTGGATTTGTCTTTTGCTTGGTTTGGCTTCTAGATTGTCATACAAGAAGCAGATTATGCTATTGCATTATCATCGGTATTGTGCTGAGTATCAAGTTGTAGTCTTCGTATAGTCAAGAGGTTTCAGGGCTTTGTCGGGCTTGATATCTAACGATTTTCTTATATATCCAACTACACTACTCTTTTGTAGTGGACAAACGTAGCTTATTCATGTCTCGAACTCCAATGGAGCATTAGTGTACCTACAAGCATATCCACATGCCTTCATTAGCAACTCCATTTTGATGGTGTTCTTGGCTTGATTACTTGCCTATGAAGCATCAGGTTGCTGAAACCTTCACTAAACCTTTGGAATCACCTCATTATCTTTAGTTGCAATCAATGCTTGGATTGAAGGAAGTTGTCCTTGAGGGGTCTTCTTGAGTCCTCCTTCCTTCTTTTGTTTTTCTTTGCAAGTTTTCTCTCTTTTGGAGAGGAGTTTTCTCCCACGGGGTTTTTCTCCTTTTCTCTGTTTATGCAAGATTATTTTGTACATGGGTACCTTATTATGTCTTGTTCCCGAGACCTATATTTTGCATCTTCAATTGGTTTTTTCCTCCCTAATTTTCACTTGAGGTGGGGTGTCGATGTGAATAAAATCTTGTACCTAGTTAATTTGTACTAAGGGAATTATTCACATGTTAAGTTTACTTAGGTCCTAGGATTCTTTCTAGAACTCTTAATTATATTTTTCTATATCTTATCTTATCCTAGGTGGTTATGATAAGTGTTCACATGTTATAGGATTAAGACACATGTCATTATCTTGTGTAATCTTATATCTCACCTTACCTTTATAAGCAAGGCATCTCTTACATATTTTGTACATATTTTTCACATATTGTGAATCTTGTATCATATTGTAATTCTTGTTAGGTGGAATAGAATCTTCTATTAGTTCTTCTCTCTTTTGCGGGTGGAGGTTATTTGGTGTTGCAGATTGAAGATCTTGGTTGTTTACTTCAACAGATCTCACCTTCATGTTTCTCATTTAAATTCTTATATAAAAAAAGAAATCCTTTAATCAAAAAATCATCATACCAAAACCAAACATCACAACCCTTTAAATGAGCTTTGATGACATGCAACATACCAAATATTTACAAATCAACATTTTAATAATATTTCAAACAATTATAATACTTTAAAAACTATCAAACCATTATACCATCACAAACAAACATTACCAAATCAACCCAACACTTTTCCAAGAACACTCCCTAGCCATACCCTAAATGATTCACCTCTAAAGAAATACCTTAACATGTGGTGCACATTGGAGTTTTTGAAATAACCAAAATGTGAGTCAATATGTTAGTTTCATTTCTACATCTTCCTAGCCTATATATTGATAGTCAGCCGGAATATTAGAAGGATTTAATCATGTGGCACGGTTATTATATTGACTCCAAAAGACAAAGTTGAGGATCTTCATTAATAGCACAAAAACTCATAATGTTATAAATTTATTCATTTGAGTCATATAATTTGAATGTCCTATTGATGTTGATATTTTCACATGATGGTTTCCCAAGGTAAACAATATGTCACATGTTGCTATATTGCTAAAAAATATAACTTGTAACTTGCATTGATTCTCCTATATCCTTATGTAATTGTAAGGGATCTTCATGAATAATCAAGGAAATCAAATAAAAGCATGAGCAATAATATAATACACAATTTTTAGATCTAAATTAAGGATGGAAGAAATTCAAATTAAAAATCAAGATAGGAAGGTAACAACCCTAGGAAAAAATTATATAGAGGTCCAAGGTTTGAGATCACCAAAATGTTGCAAGGAACAAAACACGCCATATTAAACATATCTTGAGAATAAATCTAATAGAATTCCAACCCTATATATATTATTAAGATGAGTATGATATATCAACTAAGGTAAATTAGTTGATACTAAGAGTAGACATGTACCTTGAAACTAATGTGGTATAAATTTTAATTTTTGTGGCCTTGAGATATAAATTTTGTAAATTAAGAATTAATATATTATATATGGTGTCAAAGGCATGTGATGACTTAAAGTTGAGAGTTTAAGATCATGGGATGCAATCATGGTCATTATTCAATCAATGTGGCATAATTGTGTCCTTGTGGTGATCCCATCCTAGTTAGAGTAATTAGTAAATATAAAAAGGGTTCATATCTACATTAATGGAATTTAGGTGGTCTTAAGAAGTCCCATTGGGAAATATTATAACAATGGGGAAGAGGGATTGACTTTCTTGTTAACAATCAAGTCTAGATATCGGGTTAATAGTAATAAATAGTGTAGTTAGATGTTAAATGTATACAAAATAGTAAATGTGTTTAACTTACAAGTGTTAGCAATGGATATGTAAATGTATTATCATCACTAGATGATCTATTTTTAATGATGATTAATATGATATAAGGTGATGTCTTTAATTACAAGCTTTAGGTGGATAATTTAAAATGTTTGACATGATAACTAATAGATAATAGTCATATTCTAAAAGAGCTATTAAAGAAAATGATAAATTTTAATTTAAAATAAGTCATTTATGTCATAAGAAAGCAGAGATCCAAGGTCCGAAATAAGATTGACTCACCTCAAGGTTGGAAGTCAATCTTATCCCTTTGTGATCTTCTCTCTTTCTAATGAAATTAGGGAAAGGTGTGTTTGAATCCTAGGCCATTTCATCATTCCAGATTAATTGAATTCATTCCCCCCTCCTTTCCCTTCATTTTAATAGGAATCTATTATTTTTGACATAATTCTATATTTTTAAAATCCCTTATTTTATATTTTAATTATAATATAAGTGGGAAATTCTTAGGATTGAGTATTGTACACCTTATAAATATTTATAAAAATATAATTACTTAATATTTCTAATGTGTTTAACTTAGGTACCCTCAAGGAATGGGGTGCCACCATTGGAGGAATCTCAAGGTTCCTTATATGACATGTTTATCCACTTATAATTTATGTTATGATGGGTATAATATAGAATTGAAATTGAATTACATGTAGAGTAGGTGGAGGATCTTTAATTGGCTATAAATACTTGCTTGTAAAAGGGTTGTAAGAGTTATCAATGGTCCAATGTGGAGTGTTTTGGTTGTCCATATGACCCCCTTGTTTATAATAGTCAATATTCCTCCTTGGGTGTCACATACCATGTTGAGAGGACTTACACTTGAGGTGTCACATACTAAATTTGACTATGTGCTTTCTCATGGTTTTGAGCCCATAGTTTTGGAAAATTATTTGTGATTTTCTACATCTTCTTGGCCTATATATATTGGATGACTAGGTTGAATATTAATATATTGTATATGATGTCAAAGGCATGTGATGACTTAAAGTTGATAGTTTAAGATCATGGGATGCAATCATGGTCATTATTCAATCAATGTGGCATAATTGTGTCCTTATGGTGATCCCATCCTAATTAGAGTAATTAGTAAATATAAAAAGGGTTCATATCTACATTAATGGAATTTGGGTGGTCTTAAGAAGCTCCATTGGGAAATATTATAACAATGGGGAAGAGGGATTGACTTTCTTGTTAACAATCAAGTCTAGATATTAGGTTAATAGTAATAAATAGTGTAGTTAGATGTTAAATGTAGACAAAATAGTCAATATATTTAACTTACAAGTGTTAGCAATAGATATGTAAATGTATTATCCTCACTAGATAATCTCTTTTTAGTGATGATTAGTATGATATAGGGTGATGTCTTTAATTACAAGCTTTAGGTGGATAATTTAAAATGTTTCACATGATAACTAATAGATAATAGTCATATTCTAAAAAAGTTGAAAAGAAAAAGAAAAAGAAAAACGAAATCAAAGAGTTGAAATCCCAATGGCAATTCAATCTAAAACACATAATTACAAGTGTAATCCAAATCATAATGTATAATATTTAAAAAATTCAAAAATATATATTAAAACTATTCACACAAAATAATATTAAAATAAAGTTTATTAAGATAAAGTTTTTCGAACTTTGAGCTGTTTGGTGCTTTTCTGCAAGACATTTTCCCATTTGAGGAGGCTATATTTGGTAATGTCAACCACTTAAAAAGAAAAGTTCACCGCTATAATTATAACTAGTTTAATTCGAAAAGAAAGTTAGAGGAAGTGCACGATCATAATAATTTATTTATTTTTTTAAAAGGTCGCAATAATTTTATTTTATTTCTGTATTAGAAGCAATAATTTTTTATTTTATTTTTTTTAAAAGGTGGCAATAATTGGATTGTATTGTATTCCATAAAGCCTGCCATAGTAAATTGGTACGCAAATCTATAAAGCTCTTTGCTTTCCACATAAATGTTGCTTAAAATCTTTTTCTTCATTTAAGAAAGGCTTAAGTAATGGCTTTGAAAATGGCCCCAAATATTAGATTATATTCTTGCTTTACCATATTATTTGTTGGGTTGTTATAGATATTTTTTATTTAATATTTTAATTATAATTATAAATAAACTGATAGATATTTATTATATAATTTGGTGTAATGAATATGATAATTAGTTAATTTAAATTATAAGTTTGATTATGTAGTTAATAAATAGTTATTTATTGTTTTAATTATATTTTTTAGTCGTAATTTAAAATCATATCTTCTTATATTTATCTTTCAACATGTATTTATCTTTTAGATGTATGCACATTCCTCCTAAACGTTATATAGTAAGAAAAAATAAGAAACCAACATTAATTTCTCAAAACCATGAACCCAAGAGTTATGGCTCCATCCAAATTTCTTATATGACTTCACATTCCCAAGAGTCTCCCCACATTCCAAAGGAAACTCAATTTTTCTCTCTAATCCCAACACCCAAAGTGACCTTTTATTTGCAACTATGTGAGTTGGGCATTTACATGTGGTTTTCTCTTTTCCTCCAAGCCCTTTGTGGATTTTGGTTTATGTATCAACTTTCCCCTCACTAGCGACACATGGTGTCTCCATGCTCATCTACCACAAGCAATTGCTCAACTCTCTTCAACAACAGTGCCAAGGTGCCATGTGATGGCTCCAACATTGTCAGAATATAATAATCAAATGAGATTTAAAAGTGGGCACTAACTTTTATGTGGCATCACCGCATGTTTTAGAGATCAAAGGAGTCCCCTTCACGGGAAAATGAGGTGTCATTAGTCTGAAAGGATGGGCCCTAGTCCCAAGGATGACTTCATGAGTAGTCTGAGTGGGGAACGCATCGACATCAAGATATTGTTAGGTGTTAATGTTGTGCCATGTCCAGGCTCCACAGATCATATGTGTGTGTGAGTTGAAGTGCTTCTAAGATCTGATTATGTTGATAAAGCCTCATTATGAAAGTGAGTAGGAGACTCTAGGTGTCTTGTATAGCTCTATATGTTGTTTTTCCATTGCCTCAAAAGCCTTAGCCATGCAAGACCATAGGCCTCTATATTGGAGATTTTCAGCTTTCACCAGGGCTCTCTCTCAACTGATCTAAATTAATTAACTATTTTTTGGAGAGAATAGATTGTAATTTTGTAGTTCTAAATAGAGATAGCAATAGTTTTGTTTTCATTTCTAAGATCTTAGCAGGTACCCCTTGTGGGAAGGATTGAATATTTTGTATTGTGCCCTCGGGCCTTTGTAATTTGTTCTCCACCCAACAATGAAGAGGATGTGGTGTTCTGTGTCAAACTATGTGAAATCAATAGTTGTATGTTATTTATGTTCTTTGCTTCTATAGTGTAAGATTTTGATAATATTGCAAGTTTTAGATCATGCATGAGCTCTTTTAAACTGTATGTAATGTTTTGAAGATTTTGATCTATATTATCTGATGGTTGAATATTTTGTAATCACTTAATTAATTACAAAATGGTTATTTCAACAACGGCTATGATGAGATTTAGATCTCTCCTCTCAGAAAGGGGAGGCTCCCTTCTTACTTCTCACTAAAATTACAAGTAACTAACCTAGATTGTGTCCACTAAATTTATCCATGGGTGTTACATGCATCCTTTTCTCTTTTTTTAGAAAAGATGTTTTCTCCTTACAACAATACTATTTCAATATGTAATTCGCTTCAAAGTACTATTATGAGTAGTAATAACCAATATCCTACTTGACTAAACGTAAGAGTAATCAAAGAGATACTAGTGAGTTTTGTAGCTAGAAAACCCACAAAAGATAAAAGACTTTTGGTGTTTCCAATGATGATTCTTAAAGATAAAAAAAAGTGAAGAATGTTGCAGCTCAAAGACTTCAACATATGCCACCAAAAGATCCAAAAAACATAGCAAATAATCGCAGCTCAAAGTCTCTAAATTATCAACCTAGTTCACACACTAAAACATAAACTCCAAATATAATGATGCAGCACAAAGACTATCAAGATTAGATTTGAATTCCCTTTCAAATATAAGATATACCTCCACTTGATTAATCAATTGCAAGAAAATGTAATAAGAAGGACATAAGAACAATCTTACACATTATTGATAAGATCCAAAACAAAGGTTGGATGCAAAATTTGCCTTTTTTATTGATTGATATTTGATATACACATTAAACAAAAAGTCTCAATACGTTTCTCAAATGGGAAATGCTTCCCTTCAAAAGATAAAAGGTATCATTTACAAAGAAACTATATAGAGGAGAGTTGAGAGAAAAAAATGGGAAAAGAAAAATAATTTGACTTGTTCAACAACACAATCTGATTTGATTTAGGACTTGTGTTGTTTTTGCATGTAATTACTTAAGTATAAAAGACATGTAAAATGTCATCAACTAATTACATAAAGAAAAATGTTGAAAATAAACTATGTGTGGGAAAGGAACATTCATCATTCTTCAATGTCTTTCTCCAAGAATATTTAATATTTCTTCATGGCCACTTGGACTTCTTCATCATTAAGACCTGAGGTATGTCTAGAGATGGAAAGAACTCATGTGACTGAGTCCTTGATGGTGATACAAGCTTTTTGATTCCTTTCTAAAAGTAATTTTAGGCTATCCAATGTGAGTTGATTATACATCGACTTATCAATTGAAGCTACCAAGAAAGCTTTATCTTCAAATTCCTTATACACTATTGATGTATATTCTTTTGATAACTGCGTCAGTGGGAAGGATCTTCTTATTGTCACTAAATAATTGGCATGATAGCTCTCTGATTCTAGTGATAAGGTGTGAACTATTATCTTCATTGACCTCTCGAGCCTCCTATAAATCCTTAATCAAATCCTTGATGAAACTTATCTTATGTTTCATTGTTGACTTAACATCAATGAACATTTCTCTATTAGGAATTATCCCAATCTCCACTAGCACATTGAGCTTGAGTTCTTTCATTTTCTTCCAAGCCTCTAGACTATTTTCCATCTCTTACAAATCTTGAGAAAGTGTGTCAATGGTTTTATGTAGCTTTTCCTTGATTCTATCCATGTTGCCAATTCTCTCCATAGATTTTTTCAAGATATTTGTTCCTTGTGCCAACATTCTGTCAATAAATTCACCAATTGCTCTACCTCTTGAATGGGTCTTCTCAACCTTCTGAATCATAGGATCTTCAACGCTTGTAGCCATAGCTTCAACAGATTCAGAATATTGGGTAATCTTCTGGAGTACCAAGGTCAATTTTTCAACCCTAGCCTTGTATTGATCCTTTATTTTATTCTTCTAATCATATTTCTCAATAAGAGAAGCCAGTGTCGACTATGCATCCTCTTTGGTAGATTCATCATTTCTTTTCTCTAGCTCAATTCTTATAATTGGATATTTTGAAATCTCAATATCCTCGATAGCTTTACCTAGAGGAGGCTATGAAACCTCTGCATACTTGTATCCAATCTTGTCTACTAACACCCATGAAAGATTCTTTGGTTTCTTCGTAGATTTTTTCTTCACTAGCACCAAAAAACCAAAGTCAAAGTCATATGGAGAAACAACTTGCTTCTTTCTTTTGGGTGTCTGAGATGATAGTCAAGGGGGAAGAGGAGAATAACTTCCTTTTGGACCTATTGTCATGGTCTTAGAAGATGTGGTTGTACTCACAAATGTAGTTATCACAAGTGGTGGGGTGTTAGTCAAAACTACTTCTAGAGTTTCCACACTTGTCACATTTTGCATAGTTTCAGTTATAAACTTATCCAACTCAGAGTGTGAAGTCAAATCAAAAGAAGGGGAAGGTAAACTCAAAAAACTAGGAGAACCAAAAAACATTCTCAAAATCATTCCTAGGACTATCAAAAATAGACCCTGAGGTTGGGGATGAATGAATTGAATGAATAGAAACAATGGTAGCAGAAACAATAGTGGCAAATGGCAAAGGTTGTCCAACTAAAATAACAGGATGAATAATAGGCACGGTAGCAATAATAGGGGAAGAAGTGCCAAGGGTGTATTTTGGAATATTCTCATGTGGAGACACATGCACTTCTTCATATGGACCTTCCCCTCCTTGTTCCTCCTCTTGAACTAATACTTCCTTTGTGAAGATGGATGATCCTTCTGTATTCTAATTTTTACCTCCTTTCACTATGAATTTGATATTTGTTTTAGGGGGTTTTCTTGTAGTTGGCACATCTCCCTTATTCTTTATTCTCAGTTCTACTTTCTTACCTGCATGACCTTCAGGATCTTTCTCTTTAGATCCAATGTTGAAGTGTTTCAACCTTATCGCCTTCTCCTATAACCAAACATTAGTATTAGCAAGAATGGGTTGGAATCTCTCCCTGATTGAAGTAACCTCCTTTTTAGACTATTGGATTGGAGGGAGAGGAGTTTCCAAAACATTTTTTCTCTCATATGCAAGATCCAAGATATCTTCATCATCCTCCATATCCTCTAGAATGTCTGTTAGGTCAAGATTCTTAATCTTCTCCAAAGTCAACCGACAATAATCTAACTTTCTTATGTCCTCTTCAATCCTACAATCAACCCATACATCTTCAACTCTTTGTACATGGGTGAAAATCTTTTTGATTCTATCCTTCATCCCCCTATAGTCAAATTTAGGCCTCCTTCAGTAGGTCTTCATTGTGACCCATTGCATTTTTTATTCCTCGGCTTTGGATTTAGGAGATGTAAGGATAGAATACCTACCTATGGTGAGTAGAAAATTGAACCCTGGCCTATGTGATTCTACTTGTCTTCTATGGATAGCTATGATCTACCTATAGAGCTCCATAAGAATGATTTTATCACTTGGATACCTCAGGAGCATGTGCAGGTATCCAACAAAGCAACCAACTTTGATGTAAGTGAAAGTAGGGAATTGCAAGTATAAACAACTGAACTTGTTAACGACTGACCATGCCTCATTTGAGACTCTCTTGTTCTCAAGTTCTATGTCGAACATGCAGAGATATGGTGCAAAGAAAGCATCATTGACCCTTTTGAAGTGATGAATTATTTTTTGTAGGGTCAACTATGAGTAGTATTGATACATTGGAATGTGTCTCATATCTCCCTCAGATGTCAACCCTAGAAAATTCCTTATTGATGTAGCAACATAAACCAAATATGAGGTCATATAAAATTTCAAGGAGGTAGGCACCTTCACAAGTTGATCATGAATTGCATCACTAATCTGTTGTCCCCAGAAAATATGTTGTTTCCTCTTCTTTATAATGTGAATGTATAAATGCATCCATTCTTGAAAGGTAGAAGAGTTAGGCAATCCCTTAAGTCTATTGAGAAGGGTAATCAGGTCATTAACTTACTCGACAAAGTCACTTCAAGGAAATCTCTTTGGCCATCTTGAGATGTTAAGCCTTGGTCTTTTCAACCATCTTGCATTAATTGCCTTTTTGCAACCATCTGGATCCTTATCATAATGAGCTTGTGCCTTTTCAATTGTAAGATCTACAAATGCATCAATACTAGGACACAAAAAAATCTTTTCAAAGAATTGTGTTTCTAGTCAGATGACCACATTCCCATCAGGATCCCCTACACTCCTATCATCCTTGATATAATGTGATGCCTCTACAAGAACAAATTTGTGTGTGTGCAATATAGAAATGAGGCCTGCTACCTAGTAAAATGTGCTGCTCTACAATGTCACCCTCATCCAATGGTTGCTTTTTTAGTACCTCCACAAGAGAAAAGCAGACATGTCAAGCATATGTATCCCATATACATATCATTATTTCATCAATATTAAGAAGCGGGTTGTTAGGAGAAACCCTCTCGATACTTATGCTCATGGATTTTTCGCGGGCGATTCGGACGGTAGTGGAGTGCTTTATGATAAAGCGCTGATACCCTTCGAGAACCAATAGCAAATCTGATACAAAGGCGGCGAATAGAAATTTTGATTCAGGTCATTAGAAAAATCAGGTTTATGCATAGTCGAGGAAAAATAGAGCTTATGCATGGATTGATAGTTTAGTTCCTAAAGTGGAAAAAATTCGTATTTTCATAGGATTTTCCTTTATTGTTTTGTAGAGAACGGCATTTTGGTATTTTACATATAAATTTTGTCTCATGGAGAATTTGAGCTAATGCATGGAGTTTTTTCACTTTGATTAACTGAATTTTTGCTAAAAATTGCTCCTACCATAAAGAAATTAAAACATAATAGTGTAAAAGTAGGGATTTTTCTGCCCCTAAATTTGGAAGTAAATGCACTTAATTTTAAAAGTATTCAAAGCCAGTGAAAATACACCACTCCTACATATTATACTATATGCTTTCAAAGTGCATAGATGAAAAATTATGTGCTCCAACACTTGGTAAAATGCATTTTATGAATGCAAGTTGGGTTTCAAAACCCGACATGCATTTCTGGAGGGTAGTGCAACAATATCACATGTATGCACAAAGAAATTTTTTGGTATTACATGTGACATTGAATGGTGGTATACAAGGCAGGGAAAAATCCCCAACTTGCATACTTGGTAGAAATGACCTATTTTGGTTTGTGTGTTGGTCGAGTTTTAAAACCCAACCAACAAGGGAGCATGTTACATATGCAATTTAATGCAATCAACGGAAAAAAATCCTGACGTTTCATATTGTAATAGCATCGATGTTTACTTGCATACTTGGTAGAAATGACCTATTATGGTTTGTGTGTTGGTCAGGCTTTAAAACCCAACCAACATGGGAGCATGTTACATATGCAGTTTAATGCAATCAACAGAAAAAATCCCGACGTTTCATATTGTAATAGCATCGATGTTTACCGTGGGCTCATGTCTGTGTAACATAGGGTTTACACCCACAATAGACAAAGAAATTGTGTAGCAATGAAAAATCAAACAAAACCTGTAACATGGATTTTGTGATGCATTTTTCAAACAATGCAATATCAAGATAAAAACCTACCAAGGCATCACAAAATCTAAACGGGAAAAACATGTATTGTCTTCTACATACAGATGGTGTAAGTCAGCATATAAATTCTATGGGGTATGATAGCAAAAACAATTCGAACTAGAGATAAAAACCCTAAGAATAAAATGACTATTTACAAATAAAAGAAGAAAAAGGAAACCAAACTTGACCAAAGACTTGGAAACCATAAATAAGCAAATCATGCATAAAAAATGCAAAAGAAAAGAGAGAAAACAACATAGTGTAAGGAAAATGATGATGAAAACCCTAGGTAGACACTGGCAAAGAATGACTTGTTCGAATCCGTGTAGAAGATCCAACCAGAACACTCAAAGAGGGAAATCAAGCACGAAAAAACAAATGAAGGGAAAAAAGAAACTAAAATGAAATTAAAACAAAACAAAAACTGATTTAAAAGCCTTAAGACACATTTAAAACCTACAATAAATGCAACTCGTGTGGAGGGGCAGATGCAGTGGCAGAGAAAAATTGTGCCACTACACATTAAGACATTCTACAAAAGACATGTAGGGGCACTAAAATTTAGCGCTTCTACATTTATTTATTTTTCCAAAGGTATGCAGAGGAACTGAATTTTAGCACTCCTACACATGCAAGAAAAATGACTAACTCTAAAAACTGAAACTTTACAATTTTAAAAAATTTGCAAATTTTTGAAAGGTGAAAAGACTAAACACTCGAAATGACGTTTCAAGGCTTGGGGCCACATATGAGGGAAAGTAAAATCTGCCTCGTTTTGTGTACTTAGAGAACATATGCTACAAAACAGACAAGTTTCATAGAGCGCAACTAAATTCGAGGATAACATTATGCAAGTTAGGAATGAATACCAAAGTAATTTCGGTGCATCGCCTTAGTTAGCTTTCTTTTAGTTTTTCATATTTTTCCTTCTTCCCCTTTTCCTTAAAAAGCATTTGAAGATTCAATTTATAAAATCTCAGAGGTTGCTTCATAGATAGCAAATTAAGTCCCACGTTTGTGAAAATTCCCATAGGGAATTGCTTTCTTAGGGAAAAATTTTTAAGCATCAACAGGTATCATTGTTAGAAGTATTAACCATAGGAGAGACTCCAACTACCTCACTAGGGATACTCTTGATGTTAGGAGTAGTGTTATCTAATGAACCATACCCAAGACCTTGATATTTCTGTCATTTTTTCTAGAACAATGGGTTCTCTTATTCCTTGTTGATGTAGACCAAGGCCACCATGGCCTATGAATCCCTTGTTCTTAATTATTTGGAATTGGAAACTTTTGCTATTTTGATCAATTGGTAGAGTAGATTTTTATTTCTCATCTTGGTACAACCATTTGGAGATGTCTTCCTCTATAACCTCTTTGTTGAGCTCTCCCCACTTTAAGAAAATCTCGAGCTCAAATCTAATAGTAGAAGAGGTTTTTTCTATGTGTTGTGGTTTTCCATACATCTTAGGAGAAGATAGAAGTTGTCCTACATAAAACTACCATTTAAGATCATAATCTCCACAACCATTGTCATGCATTTGAACCTTGATTTCTGGAAGGGATTTTTGAATTGTGGATGATGAGGCTAATGCTTATGGATCAATATAGGATGATGAATGTGAGGCGATAAAATTTTTAGGAACTTGGAGTAGTTGTTGATATTTTTCTTCCAATTTTTGACAATAATGGAATGGTTGAGGTTCCCCATAAATGTTGATTTCAATTTCATTGTAAGGAATTTGAGGTATTGATGATAGGTTGAAGAGACGACCTGCATGGTATGTATCCATGGGTATCCTAGGAGGATGTTGTAGAGTAAATCAAGGTCCAAGACTTGACATGTTGTCTCTACAATAGCAGGTCCAACCTAAATAGGAAATTTGATGACTCCTTCTAATTCATATTCATTGTCATCATATGCTCTAATGATAATGCTCTTATGTTTCTTAATAATTCCTTTAGAGTGTCCCAATTTTTTTACAAGTTTCAAAGTACAAATGTCCAAGCTCGTTCCACCATCTATCAAGACTCTTTTCATTTTATGTTTGTGGACAAAGAATTCTAGATATAACCTGGATTGGTTATTATATGTTATGGAAGGAAGATCATTTTTAGTGAATACTAGATGATGAGTAGATGTGATATATCCTTCCATGGCCCGGAATCACTCAATATCTATATTAGTAGGAATGGATGATTCTAGGAGTGCCTTGTCTAAGACTTGTTTATGCATTGGAGAGATCCTAAGGAGCTCTAAAATGGATATTTGTGTTAGAGTTTTCTTACTATGATCTATAAGATTGTACTCATTTGGTAATAACTTGGTTAGGATTTTAGATTGGGGTGGATCTCCTTGAACAATGACTTTCCCTCATCATGTAGTGACTCCACACTCAAGATTTCTACTAGGTATAGTGGCAATGACAATAATATTATCAGATATGTGGATATTTCCTACAACATTATCATAGGAGTGATTGGTTTTGTTATAGTCCCTTATTTTACCTGAGTCATTTCCTTTACCATGGTTTGAGATAGGAATAAATTGAAGGAGATGATCGAATGAAATTAAATAGAAAATAGGAAAATCAAATAAATAAAACCCTAAATCCAATTATCAAATTAGACTAGGTATTACCAATTAAGTGTGTGTACTAATCAAATGAAAGTAATCAAAGAGAATGTAAATCAAATCAAACTAATATAACCTACTTTACCTCACCCAAAAACACTTAGCCTTACTCCATTATCAAAAGTATATGAATTATACCTTTTAAGTATGATATGTGGATTACCAATAAACCTAGCATAACATTGTTATGCAAAAGAAAGATGTAAAATGAGTAGATTTTAGCTATTGATTCAAGAAGATTGGATGCAAATTCGAGGAGGGATTGAATGATCAAAGGATGTTTGATTTATAGGCTTTCAGGACATGAGATCAATAGTGTGAGATGTGAGATGAGATCGATAGATGAGGATTGATGAGGGATCTTAGAATCATGCATGAGTCTACATGGAGAGATGAAGTGAAGTGAAGTTCAATTCACTCATATTTTTATGAATGATCACTAAATTTAGCTTGGTCTCTAAATTTAAGGTTTTTGAAAAATAAAGATAGGACATGTTATTATTAGGAAATGTTTTATTTATTTTTAGAGGAATATGCACACTAAATAAATTAAATAATTTATTTCATTTTGGAGGAATAATTAGTTAATTAAATAAATAATAAATTATTTAATTACGTGGATAAGAGAATAATTGAAATTTAATTAAATAATTAGAAATTATTTAATTAAAGTGGATGAGGGAAAGTGGTTAATTAAATAATTAAAGGTGATGGAGGAAAATGATTAAATGATTAAATAATAATTATAAATTTATTTAATTAATGGAGGGAATGTGTTAGTTTAATCAAATAATTAGAAATTATTTAATTAGTAATGATGAAAGGTGGTGAGTGATGATGACTTGAAATGATGAATTAGAAGAATGTGTTAGACATTTTTTGGGTGTCTATAATGGCTACACATTTGTTGGGAACAATTCTATTTTTCCTACCCAACTAAGCTACACTTACAAGGGGTGTTGTTGCATTATTTTTTTCTACATCTATTTTATTACTTTATTGCATTACTTGCACCTAGGATAGCATGAGCTTTCTTATATATGTATCTACTTAGGTAGGTTGTACTTGCATCATGTGACCTATATTTTCCTAGTTTCGGAGATGGTGTGCACATGTGCAACTATATCTCCTTTATCTCATATTAGTTGTATATTTACATCTCATGTTGGTTAATCTTATAAATTATTGTCATATTTTTATTCTTTGTGTTTTATTTTTAGGCCTTCTTTATCTTTGGTGGCTAGCCAAATCTTATATATTTCATGATTTGATGTTATGTGCTTGTATTTGAAAACATACATTTTACATCATCTCTCATCCTAGAAGCATTTAAGGAGCATTTGATACTAGAATGCTTCAATTTATTGCATTAAATCAAATTTGCATATTCATTATAACACATCACATGTTATTTATTGATCTTTAACACACTTTCTAAGTGTTAACATAGGTGAACATGTCTACTTGCAACATATTGAGAATCCTCTAAAGTTATTTCTAAATACTACTAGTCTTCGTAGTAGAAAATAAGGTAATAAACAAAGACAAATTCACCAAATTAGAAAGCAAGAGTGCACAATCACAAAGATTAGATCTGTGTAGAAAAAGGGAAAATTTATAGATGCAAAAAAGATCTTGAGACATTGACATAACCCAAAAAACATTACACAAACAAAAAATCATCATTTTTCCAATCTAATAATAATCAAATCCAAAATCTACATCATAATTACATATTTTTTAATTACTAAACTAAATGTCCTTATCTTGTTGACACTTACTTTCCTAAATTAATATTAAACAGTGATATAGCTATCAAGATTCAACCATGTAATTTTACGAGTCAAATTCATTGACCCATAATTCATAATTATTAATCTAAATTATTTTTTGTGTAATTATAAATAGTTCATTTTCTTTTGCAATAAGAAACTATTCAAAATTCAAATCCCCTCATTAATAAATCGATGAGATGATCACAAATAATTATTTTATGATAAAAAATGTTTAATTGTAAAAAATGGAGTGGACATCCTCCTATATTCCCCACCATCCAATCATATTAGAACAAAATTTCAACCCATACAAGTAATCAAATTTATTTTTATGAAAAGGAACCCTTTAATGTGTTGTCATTGATGCCAACATTAATCGTTGATAGTTTTCAAATCTGGTGAACAAAATGGAGACATCTTATTCTGGTATTTTGATTTGGAATTGCTTGCACAATAAGATTGGCTGATGAGGTTATGATATGTTATTCCTAACTACTAAGTGCATCTATGTTCAATATTTCAACGATTTTGGATGAATAGGCTGAAAGTTACAAGTAATAGTAGTTCGACATTCATTTTTGAATTTATATAATGTAAATGAGTATGTGTAATTTGGTTCATGTTCCTCCAGTGATTGGGATTAGTCTTTACAATTTTGGTAGACTATTTACAAATGTTAGTAAACTATATATTCTAGATGGTGAGTGATTATATGATTAGATGGATCATTGGTGGTTGATCAGTTGGCTTATTTTGTGATTAGGTCTAATTCTTGTCCAACCTAATGCTTGATATATGTTGTGGAGCTTAAATATGTATTGAAAATGTTAATGAGATCTATTTTAGATCCATGCCAACCTAAATTAAGTGTTGCACATTTGGTTTGAGTGCGAAGATGTTTTTGATTTAAGTATGGAGCCGACAAGACAATTTTGATTTAAAATAGGGCTACATCTAATTAGGCCAACCTAATTGATGTATGTGGATGTATTGGGTATATATGTGAGACATTTTTGAGTTGTAGGATGACATGATATGATATGATATGTGAGATGATAAATGATATGATGCGAACATGCAAATTTGTATGTGTGTGATTCAAATAATAGTTGAATTATTATGAATGTTGATCGATTGTAAAGTAGAGCAGTATTTTGTATTCAAAGCTTCAAAGGAACTAAATCTAGCACAAGGAAGGTGCATTTTGTATCAGCTCACATTCTAACTATGTAGCCATTTATGTTTTGTATCTATCTCTAG